>DWLS01002079.1:0-19161 GCA_018246255.1 Pachliopta kotzebuea
CTTTTCTTGAAGACACCCACATCGTAATTGGACGGGAACACTGACGCCGGCAAGTTGTTCCATTCCTTAGCTGTCCTAAGATGAATATTTTATTCACGGCTTTCATAAATAGTTCAATAAAAATATATAAGTATATAAATCAGTAAATTAGGAACGTACTTCTTCTATTGAAAGCTTGTTCGTATAAAAGGTAAGAATTTTTAAGACGGGTTTATAAATAAAGAAAAATGGAAATAAAATTAAATCTCCGCCTTGAGTCCACTCGCGACATCATTAAGCAATGCCATTCAGGTGAGCTATTGGAGGAACGATGCAAAAAGATGCTAAATTGATCTTGGAAGAAATCAATTTATAAAGCCTATTCAACGAAAAAAAAATTCTGCGTTTATATCTTTATCGTAAATAATAATTAAATTAAAAAAAATTGTTATATATATTTACGTTCATGTTTTTTGGTTTTAAAATATTACGTACGCATGAAGTTTATAATCAAGACTTTTTATCCATAGAATTTACTAATATTTTATTTACCCGTACATAGTTAGGACATATTTACATACAAATACTAGGTGTTATATATTTGAGTAAACTAAATAAATATGTACCTTATAAAGGCCTTAAAGACAATATATGATTGATTTATGTAAGTACAAATCAAAGCATTACTAAATCAATGTACTTCAATAAATTAATCATAATTGGTCCAATATCAGAATATAATGAAAAAGATAAAAGAATACAAAAACCACATCAAAAATTTCATTAGGTATTTTATTTTTTATATTTAATGAGATACGATTTAAATATAACAAATACGTCAATATTTCATAGACGTTGAATTGTAAGTGAAATCCAATAGAGTATAATAGACAATAGAGATATTTGCATGAATTTATTTCCCGTAACAAACTATTGCTGTCGGAAACAATGATTTCGAAGTTTATTTAATTTACTATTGGAAACGGAAATACAATTGTATCTATGTTCTGTTATTGTGAATTCCAATCGCGTTGGTTAATTAGTCACGCGAACTACGAACGTAATGTCGATCACCATAACTAGTTTAACGTGGTGTGAGGATTAATTGATACCGGGGCGTCTCCTGCTGGTGGCTAAACGGTACCGCGTTTTGTGGTTGTGGTACGAACGGTGTTCTTGCGACCTGTTCAAAAGCTAAAAACCAACGTGGTGTTTTTATGAGAAAGACTTTCCTCATAACCTTTATGATTTTCTACCCGATACTAAAACATTTTTTGTGTAATAAAAAAGCTGTCGTTTGAAATGAATTTTATATAATGGATTGATGGAGTGAAGTATGCTCGTCCAGAATACTTTAGTACTAGTAATATTGACAGACTGAACACAGCAATACTGTCATGACCGCAGATTGATATGAAAGTGACTGCTGGCCGTGTGGGTACGTAAAAACTCCACGGTCATCCAATCCAAGTGTTATGCATATTATTTTGAGTGACCCAAAGTACAGAATGAATTTTTGGTATATTTACGTACAGACGCTGAGTTTATTCGTTTTAATGATTATTTTAAATACAGAAGATTTGTTTTGTTTGCAAAAGAAGTATAAATAAATAAATTTGTTTTAATAGACAGTCATGTCCACAAGAAGTTAAAAATTAAAAAAATGGTCTGTATTATTCATTGATTATGATTGACTATGAAGATTACTATTGTGTAATTCGTATTACAAATGCATGTAATTCGAAGGACTACATTTTTTCAAATAAATTATTTATCAGGATTTGGGGTCTTGATAATATTATATTTTGTATTTATGTAAGTAAAAGAAGCTTTGTTTAATGTAAGATAATAATGAAAAATAATAATACAGAATCACTTTGTGTTTTATTACGCACATTAAGTACAGAAGAATAGATTATAATAGTTACAAAAGGATATACCATTTACAATTGCTACTATTATTTCATCAAAATCGGGTCTATAGTACATATAGTACTTAATTTAATAAATTCAGATGTTTGTACTCGTAAATATAACATGTTATAAACAATATCCTGTTATTAATACTTTGTTTCTGTATCCCGATATACGAGTATGTTTGGCTATCATCCAATTCGATATAAATCAATATCGCGAATATGATAGAAATATATTCAATTCATTCAAAATGATGATTTGCCAGATGAAGTAAGATTATTTAAATTCGTTAAAGGTTTAAAAGACAGCTTGTACTAGATGACGAAGTTTTTACTTAAACAACGAAATTAAAAAGTATTATACCAATTTCATAAATAGTACTTTAAAAGTATTGTATGTTCCTGTACGAGTGTACATTGAGAATAAAAACATTTTTCATATTAACATGATCGTGAATAAGAGGAAAGGATCTGTTAGACGTGGGTCAAAATCCCTTAAGATAAATTATTATTTACTGTGTTGTATAATATTGTCCTTCCTGTTTAGCTTACTACTTATTTGAAATAAAGTCTAATATAGAACGAGGTTTTATTAGTTCAGTAATTAAGTCTAAAAATATAAATATGAAAATAATCCGCTCGCTGTTCCCTGCCCCCGGAGCCGTTCAACGTTCATCCTGTTCTCATTGAAAGAGTTCACCAGCACTGGTCAAGTCAGGCCTACTCTACCTGGGTGGTTACTCTTATCTCCATCGGCAATGACCACGCCACAGATAGTATACTCCATCGCCACGACATGGAGTAAACAGGTTCAGGGTTAGTTTGAAAAGCTCTCCCATAGTCCACCTTACCATTGTGTACCAGACGAAATTAATATGATATAAATAATTTTTAATGTATTAACATAATTTTAATGTTATTTATTTTAATTTTCATACTCTATTTAATTTATTAAATATTTAACTATTCATATTAAATGTAATGTGAGAACTTAGGAAGCGAGAAGTTGTTTTTCCCACTTTAATGTTTGTTACTTTCTCTTTACGACTTTTCTGATTGTAGTTTTTAAGATCTTTGCACAGGTTAGGAGTTTCTACTTGTTGAATCAACAAAGTGTGTAGTAAGTAATACCTTCAATGTAGTAATATCTGTTAGTAAACAGACATCGAATGTGTTCATCGGTTTATTCTTGTGTAACAAACAATATAATTTCATAAATCACAAAATTTTTCGAGAGTAATTGCAAATCCTTTCGGAAGTATTTCAGTGCTTTTTTTAACAAAAGGTATGTTTTGATGCCGGAACAAATACTGCGTGCATTTCTGTCTGTCGTCAAGTGTGCTCTTTAAATGAGACTGCGTGCTTATTCCGAGTGCGTCTGATTGTTAAGTATGTTCCTAACTTGCAACTACTTAGTTACTGTGTACATTGAAACGTAGACGTAGTGTTTCAGATATTCGTACCAAGTTTTATACGTTTGCATGGTTTATTTTCTTAATATTTTGTAAGTTTTTTTTGTTAGAGGAATCTGTAATATTTTTTTTTTGAAATAATTTAAAAAAACTCTTATTCTTTAATAGAGATTTTGTAGATGCTCATTGATACCGGATTGTTACCTAAGACTTCAGTTATAAATGACAAAGTGAAGTTTCAATATAATTCGCAGACAGTCGAGAACATTTTATATATGTATTACATGTAAAGAAAACTAAAGATTTGTAAATAGATTTTTAAAAGTGATCGAGAATAATATCGAAAATCGGTTTATTTAATAAATTACAAATACAGATACTTATACCAATGTTATTTTCTATCCAATATAACAATTTGATAAGAACTCACAATTTAAACTTTTGTTTCTATTAGGATCTTTAGATTGAGATTAATGCAAATATTATATATTATTAACAAATGCAGCATTTATACTTATATTATATTAATATACTTATATTTCCTTGCAAGTACCGTGAATGATGTCATTAAGTTGTTATATATTATAATAGTGAATCTTTTGTTATTGTTCTGTAATAATGGCGCATTCATTCTTTTATTACTTTTCCGTAACGAGTTACAGCTTTGGTTCCCACAAGCGTTTCCACATAATGGAAAACATTAGTTGATAACATTTTTCTTTCATGTCTCAATATTTGTTGCACGTTCATAATTTGGCTTTTGATTTTCGATACAAGAAATCGCTTTCAATTACTTTAATAAATTGGAACACAGTGAAACTGTTTTCGTATATAAATCGTATAAATATTTGGGTATTTTGTAAATATATATGTTGTATATATATATATTCAGAAACCTTGTGCGATATATAAAGTATATTTTAATAGGCGCCGGACAAAGGACGTTTGAAAACGCTTTACAAAATAAATCAAATATTTAGGAAAAAGGGCGAGAAAATCCTTTCAAAGTGATTAAATAAGACCTATAATTACCGAGCAAATTAAACAACAGAAAAACATTTTATGAAAACATTAAAGTTTACATATACAGATTGAGAAGTTTTTAAAATGTACAATGTTAGTCTTAATTGTTTATATTATTAAATTATTTACTGCTACTGCCGTTACCTAAAACGTACGTCTTCTGGTGATGGATTGGATCCAAATAACTTTCATCGCTTGAAAAAGTAATTTTCTTTGAATAATGTTTTCTGTTTTATTTATAATATAGGTGTGGTTTTCTACGGCGTCGAAGCTCTATTTATTTATTTATAAGGGGACTTACAATCTTTATAAATCTGTTAAATATACGTGTACATGGTTAAGTAATGTAATGGATATAAAAGCTACAGCATTTGTCTTAAGTTACTGTAGAATAAATTCTAATATTCATGACTTTATTTAAAATATTTTTGTGTATTTAAGAGTGTATTTACGAGCGAGACGTTTACCTGATGGTAAATGATATACTTGTCCATAATAACTTGACGCTAGTTAAGTGATATACACTGCAACAAGTTGCGTTTGTGTCCTTAAGATGTAAGATATCTCGTTACCTCCGTAATTTGCCTAGCTTACAACGTCGTTCAAACCAAAAACACAGTAGTGTTTCCACAGAACTCTTGGGGGCAAAAATAGGAGCTATGGTGGTACCTACTTAGGTGGTCTCCGATAACAGAGTTTTAGCACTAGTATAAATATGAAATAAATAATTTGTCTTGATGAAAAAATTGAAAACAGAGCCTGTTTAAAGTTATTTACGCCTTATATATTACCGCCACTTTAAATTTCTTTCACAATTCACCCTACAATAAATGAAAGCGTCGTTTTTAAGCCGAACGGTTTGTTTAAAAACTTTGAAGTAGATTAAATTTCCCTCGCGGAGTACCCGTTTCAGTCAGTTCATCAGGTTAAATTGGTAAGCCGAGTAACAATGTCCAAGGACTTTTAACATCAATTGAAAGAAGAATTACAGTATTTTTTACCTGTATTCTTAAGTATAAAATACTCCATAATTTATACTCGAAAAAACTTGTAATTAGATATGTAACCAACATTTCGACAAATTTTGCATGTGATAAAATATGATTAAATACTTGGTGTATTAAAAATCATTTCTCTGTAATAATCCCAAAGTGAGCAGCTCATTTTGATGCTGTGTAAATTTCCTACTACTATCTTGTTATTTGGA
Organism: Pachliopta kotzebuea; assembly: GCA_018246255.1. Taxonomy (NCBI): domain Eukaryota; kingdom Metazoa; phylum Arthropoda; class Insecta; order Lepidoptera; family Papilionidae; genus Pachliopta; species Pachliopta kotzebuea. The sequence continues at coordinate 5,538 of DWLS01002079.1, forward strand.
AATACATTATTTATATGGCAACATTCTGTAAAAAAGTCAATAAGATATAATTTATCATAATTTATAAGGATGTATATAGGCATAGGATTATATAGATTTTGTGATATTTTATGAATCAATTAAAATAAAGGAAGTTAGGTAATTTAATAGGACTTTCTTATGTGGCTAGTTAGCGTTTTTTTACTACTTATAACTTAATTAATAAATTAATGAAAGTTGAGCCAGTTTTTCAGACTTATTTAATTTCAAATAATTCAGAAGCAAATTTTCTGGTTATTTTTATTAGTTTACATGAGGAGTTACTACACTGACATGGTACATAACCGACGGTCTCTTAACGTTTTTTAATGCTACAAGGCGATGAGACCAGCTAGGCGTTCGCTTGATGGGAAGTGATACGCTTGCCCAAAATAACGAGGCGATAGTTAAGTTTGTATATACAGCACCGCATTGCACATGCCGCGTTGTGACTTAAGGTGCTAAGTCTTGTCACCCCAGTTTAATTTCAATAAAATACAGCACCCTGCAAACCGGAACACAGTAATAATTGCACACTACTGTTTGCCGGCAGAAATAGGAGCTGTGGTGGCACCTACGTAACGGTCTCCGGCAACAGAAACTTAGCACCGGTAAGTTGAAGGTTCAGGTTAGATTACGGTTTTACCAAGAATCACTAATTATTCGTGATTACAAAAAGATTGTTGTAAACTATATAGAAAAAGGAAAAGCGCAGTTTCGTTAGGAATATTTTAATGATAGATACACAGAGATATTTGTTACAGATTTAAAATATATACGTGCTTTAAGTTAGTATTTTTACACATCGTGCATAGGTGGACTAAAGGCCTTTGGTATTATCTTCCAGTCTACCTTGAGTAATAAAGATTCCATGATGTAGGTTACGAGATTAACCTAAGCTGAATGATAATGTAATATCTATATATAACAATATATTAAATTTAGTAAATAGAAATATTTATAATAAACAAAATATATAAATTTGTACACACAAAAAACATACATTCATAAATATACAAATACATTTTCTCAGACACACAATAAATAGAAAAATTCAAGAGATACCTAGACAATACAAAATTTGTTAGAAAAAATATTTATATTCTTTTAGAGCAGTAACAACAAAATTCGTAAACTTTACACAAAATACTGAAAATAAAGTTCCTGAATTGTCGACAAACGGTGTTCTACTTTTTGTTTTTATTTTAAGATGCTGTTGTGCCAAAGTTTTAATACAGTTGTAATGTATTCAAAGTTTGAAAGTGAATTCTACTTTGGGTCCAAAGTCTGTTTAGTTAAATACTAAAACTAAATTAATATAGAGAATTTAAGTTTTAGATAGATGTTATTAGAATTTGATCAAAATTGGTTAAAGTTATAAGCAACAAAGGTTTTCTCTATTTTCATAAAATATTCAATTTAACTCACAATTGCCACTGGTATTTTGGGGTAACTTATTTGATAGGATTGATTTGTATAACTTTACTCATTTTTGACACATTTTTTAATTACGTGATGAACAAGATCGATAAATAAAAAAAAAAGATTTATGCGTAATTTCCTTTAAAAAATTATTTAGCTAATTGAATTAGTAAGCACCTGTAGGAACGAAAAAATGTAATTTAATTCCCCTCTAGTGAAAATGTACATTTCACTGAAAAGTATTTTGATTAAGGAAAATTGGGGCAACAAAGGGACTAAATAATTTTTAATTGAAATTAGATCAAGAATGATTTAAATTATTCAAGTTTAGCATTATAAACATAATCTTAAAAAGTTTTTAAATTGGTGGTTTTATTTAGAAGACTTAATGTTAATTTTCATTTAATATTTAATTTTTATTATAACGAGATGTCTTTCTATTTTATATTTTTATGTGATATATGGTACATTTAATTTAAAAATTAAAAGTGGATACACCTATACGTATTTGAAAAGATATTTTTATTGTAATTAATTAATTTAGTATACTTCATTTTTGACCCTGTTTGAGCAAAATCTTATACTTTTAGTCATGTAAAATATGTTTTTTTGTTATATTTTAGGGTACAAAAAAATAAATGAACAAAAACAGATAAAGAGGGAATGAGGTAATGACAGTAAACGTCTTCAATTATTTAAGTGAATTCCTGCTAGCAGTTTTAATTTAACAGTCTTTGACATCGCTGCTCCCTGCAGTTCACCTGAATGGACCCGCTTAATGATCTCTTAAAAAACGAATAGAAGTCGGAGATTTAATGCCATTTTCAATTTTACACAAACGACTTACCTTACAGGTTAGCACCTATTTGAAAAATTAAGATAATTTATGTGCTTAAAAGAATGTTTGATGAATTAACCTAAATCACCTGTAGGTGACGAACGATATATAGGAGTATGAACGGAAGTCGTGATCTCAGTTTTAGGTACTTTAAGAGGATTATTCACATAATCTCACTTTCCGTTTATCTATAATATATAATATTTAATTTTTCTCAATGGTGTTTTGCACCATATTGACAATTTTTTCCTTACCTATTATTTTAAATATTCATATTCCTTGTTTGCAAACTACACTTAATAAAATAAAAATAAAATTATCATTAATAAGTAATAGAGTAATTTTTAACAAATAAGTCAAGAACTATGTGTGTTATATACATAATAAGATATGATTGAACATGATATAATTATATATCAAAAGATTTTGATATTAAGCAAGAAGGACCACAATTTTCTAAATTGATTGAAGTTATAATGGGGTTGTGGATTGTGAAGTTTCTCTGCTCATAATATTTTGGGTCTTATTATATGTTGACAGCCTGAATAAAGCTGTGCTGTTGTGTTATATAAGAATATCAATTGTATAATTTATACAAAATAGTAGCCAACATTATAAAAAATAAACGTAGCCTCTAGTTGTAAAGGTTGGCTACCTGGTAAGTTATAGTAAGGTTACTAGTCACTTCAATGAAATAAAATGGAGAGATACGTTCAGCTCAACAATTTTTTCATTTAAATTTCATGCTCTGCCAATAAGTATCCTTACTTTATTTCTACAGCTCAAATGGTGTATTAACTATATTACAATGTTTCTCTTCAATATTTCGTAGGTGTATGGAACCAAAGATCTTTTTACATTGAATAATTTATAAGAATGTTGAGGAGCAACAAGTTAGAATGAAGAATATAAAATATTGATTTAACCTTGTATCGTGGAATGACACCGAGCTTGAGTCCCCATGGTTGAATTATTCAAAAGGATAAGTTTGAATTATCGACAAGGGTTGACGTTTGTGAGAGAGTTTATCTATGCGAAATTTATTTTATAAAGTGTTATTATAAAGTGCTAATAAAACTATATTGCTAATGAATGATTCATATAATAATGCTTATTATATTTTGATAGATAGTAAAAATAATACAATGTAATATTAACCTTTCTCTGTACTTCGTAAGTGAGACATGTTGTTTTTCTAGTCTTAGTTTCCACAAGTTGCATAAATTATTCAAATGCTGACTTGAACCAAGATTAACTGAATGATAGATTAATTTATTATTGGACAGAAGAAAGTTGTACTCTTTAATTTTTAAATTAATATAACACTACTTCCTTATGGAATATACTAAAATAGAAGAAAAATATTTTAAAAAGTGTTTCATGTACGAAAATTCACTATTGAAGCAATATAAAATCGTTATGTTACGCTGAGTGATGGGTGCGGGTAATAGGGATCAAGCCCATTGCCCTGAATGACCCGCGTTAGTTCTAATGCCGTATTTGTATGAATAGATTGTTTAATTTTCATTTACAGAAATTTATTTATAATTTTTGCTTTGAGTATTAAAAATTTTCTTTACGTAAGTTTGTTTGTTTTAGTATTCGAATAGTCTTCTTACATTTATCGGAGAAAAATTCTTTGATACGTACAAATTTTTATAAAACATTTCTAACAGAATTTGGGAAGCGCTGAAAAAGTTGTGATTTGAAATATCTTATAAGGATACGTATATTACATTAAATAGAGTAAAATGGAGATTAGATAAAAAGGTAGGACTCAGTAAATAGGCATTGTGTTGCCAACTCCTAGCAATCTGCCCGGGCCTATTAATATACCATGGTATTACGTATCATTAAAAATTTTAGAGGAATTCATTTTCATTTGCAAAACTCTTTGGCACTTAAGGCACAAATAAATACTAAAACTAACGGAAACTTGATAAATATATGTTTGTCAAAGACGTGACATGACGACGGGAGGAGCAAGGTGTTCACCTGTTAGTAAGTGAAACGCTTGCTCAAAGACGTAACACTTGTTCTGTGCTGGAATCGAAATCTATGCTATCTAACCATAATATCATCATCATAATAATCTACGCTAAATTCTTATGAACTGTTGATGTTATAAGGTACTTAGCTATTGTTTAACTAAGTGAACTTTCGGGTAATATTAATGAACCCACTTTACTCCTAGAAATATAGTATTATACATTAATATAAATCATATCGATAATACACCTGAAACAAATGTCTTTCTCAATCTCCCGATTTAGTTGCTTTTGTAGAAAGGTTGCCAGTGATTCAACAAGAATATCCAAAGTAAATTCCAGGAACTTGACTGTATTATGGCGCTGAATGTACTCATCATGAAGCCACATTTAGAACTATAAAATCAAGTTTTTACTTACTGGGGATCAAGTCGGTAAACGCGATCAATTTGCAGTGTCCCGGGCTTGCGGAGAGGGTCATAAATTTTGTCGATACTGCTATCGACTACTGCTCCTGTGAGTTGGGGCAGCTTATGTTATCAAATAGGTTTATCGTATCTGTATACAATTTAATAGCTACTTATTTCTAGTAGCCAGCATAACAGACTGCAATAAATTTAAAATGTTTATTCATATCAAGAACTTGTTCTTAGAATTTGTGGTAAAATATTAAATTTAGGTACAATGTGCAAAACAGACGGTGTCTTAAAAGAACAGCACATTGAGATTATGTTGTAAAAAGGTGGATTCAATATTTATGAGATATTACAATATTATTCTCATGAGCTCGAGTGCCTACATAAAAGATATGATATGCTGGAGGAGGTTCATAACATGTAGTAAATTTAAGGAGGGTTTCCTCTGTAAAAATAAACTTGAAAGAAGTGCACTTTGATGTTGTGTCTGAAATGGAATGTCCTTACTAATTGAACTTTACTAGCTATTTAATTTTCATATGTATCGTCCAAAAAATAATTTATGTAAACTATAAATGTACAGAATTAGTATACATTTTTATTAACATTGTACTTGATAAATTTTGTTTTAAAAATTTACATTACAATTTCTGATAAAAGTGAAATAAAAGTTTTCTGTCATTTCACAAAACATTTAAAAGATCTTTAATCGGTAAAGATGCCAGGTTTGGAAAGTTACGAAGAATTCACTTCTTACTTTATAACTTTATAGATAAACGTCTCAATTTGATGAATTGGAGAAGGCACTCAAATGGTTAGTAACATTCAGAAAGTAAAATATTGTTGAACGAAAGTTCATATTATTTGTATATTATATTAGTTAAGAGAATAGAGTATTTTATAAATATTGTTTAAGTTTTATTTGTAACATTTTCTTAAAGAAAATTTTATTTTCGCTTAGTACACTTTATTGATTAGCCTGTTATTTTACTGTTATTTAACTCCAACGTAATTTCCTTAATATAGAGTAAAATAGATCTTAAAGAGAAAATTTAAAGGCATCATAAACATAGGTATTCTCAGTAAAAAAATTACCACAAATTATTATGAATTATAAATAACAATAGACGATTTAGTTGTGCGTTTTGTTCAATACACATTATTTATATACCACTAACGACTTGGCTTTGACAATCGCAAATAGAAAGAAGAAAGTTCTTGGTATACATCTCGCAACCTAAATTGAAAAGAAAAGCTATTGTTTCATAACAAGCGTAACTTAATTTCAAAATATAAATTTAATCATCAATTTCATAATATTTTGTGTAAGAATATTTTAAGCTGTTATATTCGTGTGTCTTATTGTGTTATAATCAAAAAAAATCCTTTGTTATTCCAAGTGGGAAGTGGCGTTGAGAAATGTCCTGTAAAGATTTTTATTACGGGAAGCTTTTATTTTGACAGGGAACCAATTTCATTTTGTGAGATACGGTTTCCAAAAAAAAGGAACAACTGTAACATGAAATGAGTGTCCAAATTAGAATTAAGGACAGTTTTTATAACAGTTGTGAGGATTTTATACTATAATCAAGTAATATGTATTATTTATATGTGGAAGTAAGTATGTACGAGTCTAAATTATTAATTTTGTTTTCAAATATGAACACTCCGAATATGTACTGGGTTGACCGCTAAAGATGCCTATAAAAATTAAGTACGCATATTATAACCTTATTTTAAACGATACAAAAAGCTTTTAAAAAAATAAAGTTGGATATTGTATGCAAATTCAAATATTATTTTCACTTCAGCATTGGGGAGTTAGTGGAGCTGTAGTCATAAATATATTATAATAAATTAAAATGTTGATAGCGACGAATTGTAATATACAGAAATGTAATTATCGCACATTAAAAAAATATAAATTTTGCAGATTTATGGCGTTAATTTATTATTTTATTACTTCGATATTTCGAGGGATTTGAGAATGACAGAAGTTTTGAGGTTACTATCAACACAAATCAGCTCCTTAAACTTTTTTAATTATTATTTGCAGTTCGATCATACACTATATTCAAGAAGACGCGAAATATGAAAAGAAGAAAAAATCGATTTTTTTTTAATTTAGTTGCATCCGCTTAAAAAAAAAAATTATGTTAAACAATATTATGAAATTTAGAAGAAAGGACGGTAATGAAAATAATACCATTTATAATTTTTGTAAAGATCTATTTACTTCAAACTTTCAAATATACGACTGTTACGGGATAAAATTTGTATGTTTTAAAATGTTAGGTAGTGAGTGCTTCACGGTGCTTTCGTTTATTAGTAGAACATTATTCATGAAGCAGCTCTCAACGCAACGACGCGGATTGAGGATGAAACCTATTTTAGATAATGAACTAAAATATTTATTTTAATTCTCTGAATTCGCTGTGAAAACACCGGTGACCAGTTTGAGAATAGTTGCTGAATTTCAATTGTTTTCATTTAAATTTCGTTAAGCTTACATATCGTTTAACTGATACAATTCTTTTATTGTTCGACGAACGGGTGAGATGAACATGACGTTCATCTGATATATTATATTACAGGATCTACTAGAATTTTTTTTTAATAACTATAACTATTTCAGTTAAAAATTAACACGTTCTAGTTATCGGTATCAATATAGCTTTAGTATTAACACAAAGCCGTTATATCTGATAAAAATAATGTGTGTAGCGTAAAGCTACACCTTTGTATCGAAGCGAACGTGACATATATCATAGAGATTGTCGACCTACGTGTGGTGCATGAGTGGATTTTCCTAGAAATAGAACCAACGACAGTAGCGCTATTCCTTGCGACTTCATAATAAGCCTTAAATTCGATATAAAAATATATAGGAAACGAGAAATGAAACGGCGACTTTTCCATCTTCGCTAAACGCATCGACGCTATCAATTTTGTTTACAATAGTATACTTACTGTCTTACAGTTTGATCATGGCTAGTGATATACAAAGTTGGGGTAACGAGAAATCTTTATAAGGTTAGTATGGTATAAACCACAAAGCGATGAACACCATTTACTACAATATTACTTACTGTCAGTTCTTGCTGGTCATGTCGTTTGGTTTATTAATTTGGCTCAGCTACGTTGTAACAAGCACTACAATTATTTAGCTAAGTGTAATATATTTAATCTCAGATGAATTTTATGCGATTAACTTTGTCCTTGTCCTTTTATAAATAATAACCGCTTTCTAACATTATTGTGAAAGGTACATGGCGATTGGTAATTGAATATTGTACCAAATCTGAACAAGATTGAGTTTTAATTTGGTTTACTTTACATAGAGTATATAAATTATTTGTATATTGGACATTTTAACGTACATGTAACAATTAAATGTGTTTATTTTAAATAGACCACTCACGTGTGTTTTTGTGTGTTTTCATCTAGATTTATTAATAGAAACTAATAGTGCAGCTATTTCTATTATCTTAAATGAAAGAAAGTTTATGAAATGAAAAGCGAGTTATACGTTTAATTACCTTCCAAACAAATCTAAGTGCGTGACGCTCCTCGTAGTCTTTTATTAAATCTACTTCTAAATACTCTGGTAATTAAGCGAGATCTATTTCAAGACGATAAATAAACCTAAGTTTTTATTTGCCTAAAAGGTAGTGAATAATAATAAAATTATACACAAAAAAAAGTGGCGTAATTTTCAATTTCAGAAATTTATTATCACAATTTTCGCCAACTCTTCATGAATTATTTATTAGCATTTTTATCCATTTAATTTGAGTTTTTGGTCTTTATTTCTTTAGTTAAGTGTCTATTTATACAAGTATTAAGAATTGTATCGGTTACAATAGATAAAAAACCTTCTTGATAGAGTATGACGCAGGTGTGGAGTACTGTTGCCCTATTTTAACAGGTACTTGCAATTGTTAGTTGACTATTTGCGACTCGATGGCGAGATTAGTTGATGACAAGACTTGATGAGTACTAAACTTGATAAACCTAGCCCAGGTTCAACGCAGAGCAACTATAGTCTGGCGGTGTTCAACTGAATACATTTGGGAGATTGTACGTAGGTTCCTAACGATTTGATATCACTGTTGCTATATAACGGTTAGAAAATCGGCAGGGATCACAGATAATTATTGGCTAAAAATAATAATATTTTCCACAGTATTTTAAGTTGACTAGCCCTTAATCTTGTTCTTTCCATTAATAAGAATTAAGATACGAAAACAAGGCTTTTAATAAGTAGCAAATTATTTCTTTCGTTTTCGTCTATTTTTCAACATATGCACCAAAATAGATACCTAATACTTAAACAATATAATTCCAAAAATGTTCCATTTTCTTCCAGTGTTTATCGGCTATTCATTTAGTTAAAAAAATGTAAATTGTTATTGCCACAAGGTTTCTATAAATTTTTAAATAGAAGTTAATACCTTAAACAATTGAGATTCGTGTAATTACATCAGTGAATTAATTAGGCGCTGTATTAAGACCTACTAGCAGTGTTAAACCTGCTTTCGAGTGCAACCACACAGAAGGCTTTTGTGTGAACAGCTGTCGACGGTCTAATTGCTTTTCTTTATACGGGTAATTAGAAAATGCCTTTAAAGTAACTTTCACTATAATATTTATCAGACGAAAGATGTAATAATATTGACGTTCTGCTTAATTTTTAGTAAATAAAAATTTGTTTTCATAATTTATTACAAATTTACTAATATGCAATTTTATTAATTTGGATATACAAAAAGAGGATAAAAATTCTTCAAATGAATTTGGAGCTATGAGGTATCTCCTCCGCTGAAAATGGCCTCTCTCTTTGTTGTCTATCGTGACGGTTCTGGTGCATCTTGCGTTCATTTTCCTGTGATCTTCACTTGGTCATAACGCTGTCTGGTTTATTTGTTAACACATGGTCTCCACTCCAGGAACGTTTTGCCACAGCCGCTATTAGATCTTCGCGCTATGAGGTTCACCCCTTTGCCACTTCAGCGTTTGATTGCGCTGGGTCAACTAAGCGATCTTATTCCTTCTATGGATCTCCTTATTCCTTTAACGATCAGCCGTTGAACAGATTGAGTTTGGGATAAATATTAAGAGCTTTTAATTTATCCTGTTCTCGCAGAAATGTTCAGAGACAGACTTTCAACTGCTGCTTATTTATTACTTTGATAACGACGCTCCTCTTGCGCTGGGAATATTGTAATGACAGATGATTTACGATCGCCATGAGACCATTTCGTGAATCCAGGGCTTCGAACGGTACTCATTTATCATATTTATTTATTTTAATACATTTATTTATTTAAAGGTTCCAGTGAACTGTGTTTTTAACTTCGAAGCGGACTAACGGCTAAGTGCCTTTCTAGGATATAGGTCGCAGTTGCGCAGCTAAGGTTTAATGTTGCCTCTATATAATAACAAACTGAAATAATTTTAAAAATTATTATAAACAAATTGATGGTTATATGATGACATATAAATATGTACGAAATCATTAAAATTGGTTTGTTTTCATATTCATAATATCATATTTGTTTATTTTATTTATCATAAATCCATATTCTTTCTATTATCCGTCCATATTTTACAATAAATCAAAGTTTTTTTTAAAATCAACCATATCGAGTGTATTCTCGATGAAAACTTCTGTGTTTAAGTCATCGTATTACAGAGTCGAACCGAATGAATAATTTACTAGGATAAAATAAAAGTGTTTTTAAATTCCTTCCTGTGTATTGAGGCATCGCATGCTTATTTCTTAGAAAGAAATTATTAAAAACAAAGGGATAAAACAAAAAGTAAAACTGACTATTATTTGTCTAATGCTTAATATGATTCATTCATATCTATGTCTTACAGACTAAGGAAATTTTATAATGAATTAAACAAAATATTAAAATTTATAATATATTCAAAATCAAATAAAATATCTAGGGCAGTAAATCTTAAAACTACTTAAAATCTATTTACGTACTTTGGACGGGTTTATCAATTGATCACTTATTTCACTCTTAAGTATTAGTAACTACATGTAATTTTTTGGAATAAAATTTTTTTCTAATTCAGTGGGAATTCAAAAAGTAAATCGAGATCGTCGAGTGGCGACTGCTTACTGAAACAGCAGCGTTCTCAGGCCTTGGTCGAGTTCGGGACCGTCGATCTGATTAAAGTCGCCAGTCTTGGAAGTCATTGGATTTAGGCAGAGCAGAATTGATAGCTGTAAAGAATTTAGCAAGAAGCTTCAACAGTGGGCGTTTTCTAGCAGATAATGTAAGAAAATATAAACAATATTTGTAATTCGTTCTCTTAAATGTTAATAACAACATTCGTTTGCATATGTTCTCTCGGTAATATAAATGTAAAGGAATATTTCAGCCGCTTGTATTGTAATTTTAATTCCTCTTAATACCAGCGGAGCTGGCTGCGCTGTGCAAAGAGTATATTCTGAAAACATTATCGTGCATCTCAATAATCAAGTCGAAACGGAGAGGCTTGTTTTATTTCACGTATACAATATTAAGTTTAAATTTTCTTACTTATTATTGTAATTTCTTCTGTTAATATTTACTACTCCTCCGTGTTAAAAAATCATTATAATAGTAACATCGCTGTTCAACAGTGAACTTCAATAGACTAATATAGTATAATGATGAACGTAGAAATAACTCATACATCTTTAATATTTTATTATTGAAGGAACTATGTTTTTAATGTACTTTTGAATATACAAAATATATATTAGTAAAACTATAACGAGGGGATTTTGTACGTATTTTAGTAATTCATTATCATCAGCCTGTATTAGTCCGAAAATGAAAAGTTTTTTTATACTCTAACACTAAACGGTCGTCGGTTCATTTAGACAAAAGTGATTGATCTACAGTGAAGGTAGAAGTGAAATCCTTAAATGTTATATTTCATTTTTATAAGATAAAAAGGTTAATAGGTTGTCTATCTTCTCACTTGGGAGTTAAGTCGTGGTAAAGCGAGTAAACCTACTAACATGTTATCAGGTCTTTTTTTAAAGATAATTTGTTTTTTAACCTTGTCTTCTAATATACTGCATCTTACATTTTTATTTAATAAAATGCAGATAATACACATTAATTTCCAGTGCTGCGCTTTGAATTTTATGTATTAGCTGTTCGGTAGCAAAGCGTGATTATGCACTTGGTATAAAAGCTTTAAATTAAGTACTGTATTTAAGTTAATTCATTCATCAGCCAATAGCCTGCTGGACATTGGATTAAAGTTTATTACGACTTAAATAATCCGAGTAATCGATTTATTAAGAAAAGATTCATAAAATTAACAGTTTATATTATTTTTCACTGTTATCCATGACAATTAGCAATAACTGTATTATGGAGAAAAAAGAAAAATACTGATTTTCACTTATTTAGTAATTCGATTTACAAACACAGTCTGTATTTATATGAAAATTTGTCACACTTTGGAAGTTGAAGAAAAATTAAATTAGGTATTCCAAAAATGGGTGTTGGTGACTCGGCAACGTTGTACAACAATTGTTTACATAAATAAAGGTTTTCCAATTATGGTAAATCTCTTTTTCGAAGTTATGAATAAGGGTGCGAACTTTTTGACAGTTTAATAAGATAATAATAACGAGTGGAGAAAAGTTCTAATAAAATGAAATTCTTGAACGTTATTCTCTGCCTTTTTAAAACTTACTTTATGATTTAACCCTCAAGATGTTTTCATGAGTTTTCAGATAAGAGAAAAAAAATCCTTTCATCTGATCAAATTGAAAACAAACTTGGTAATAAAAATAAAATGTAAATAATTATGAAGGCTTATGCAAGAATTATTGATATCATATTTCAAATTGTTAATTACTGGACGAGTATTTCGGATGTAGTTCTGGCACGCTTTGTAGAACATTAACGAAGTCGTTCAAGTTTAAAGTTTCCCTCTGCCCATAATTAGATCATTGAAGGAGACTGACTTTACTAAAGACATAGTAAAATGTTACTAGTAGAATTTGTAAGTGTCAATTATTATAAGTAAGTTTAAGTATTTAGTAGAAGAATGATGTGGTATTGCTTAATAATACTTGCATTTTGTAAAGGCAAGCATTTCTACACCAATACAAAATATTCATGTAACTATTGTACGAGGTCCAGGTGTACTTTGAGTTCATGTAATTTATGTAGGTAACTTGAATTTGAAGAGCGGGTCGGTATCCAAGAATTTTCTTCAAGAATATGTTGGGATATTTTGTATAATTGATAAAGAACTTATCTACTATTTGTAGTATTCTTATGATAACTTAATTTATAATTGCGATGTAACGAAGCGATAAATAAATTGCTAAGGGACGAATTGATCTTCAAGAAGCGGTCATGGATAACATATTTCTAAAACCGATATTTTTCAAAAACAATGACTTTCCAGTATAAGAGCCATAAGATTGCACTTGGGCAGCGTGGTGGATAAATAGTCTTGACTCTCCTTTGTGAAAGTAAACGCCGCGTCCTAGAAGCGGAACTTTAACGGGTTTATGTATAACTTGAAAGTATTGTTAGTTAAACAAATATTTACCGGCGTTAGAAGGGGTAACAAAGTAACAACGTATTATATATTATTTATAATATATATAATTATTTTTACATTTAAAATAGATCTTTTGTATGTACGTACACTTTCAATACAGTTTGTTCAACTGTATGAAAATTAGTAAACTACTAAGGTGAATATAATAATTTTTTATTTCAATAGCGAATTATTAACGTTATGAAATGTATAAATATAATAAAAGAACATTGTCATTTTACTGGTGGTACATAAGTCTCTGTTTTTTTTTTTTTTTTTTTTTTTTTTTTTTATTTTGTGTTTTTTTCCTGGGACTATTGTGGGGGCCCTTTTTTGGTTTTAAAAAAATTTTTTGTTTTTTTATT
>DWLS01002080.1:0-19158 GCA_018246255.1 Pachliopta kotzebuea
AGACTTTAATTCGATCACTGTACAGGTGTTAACGATACTCGGTCGGTTTTTGGGATATTTACACAGATTCCATGATAATGATAACCCGACGTGCCCCAGCAATGCTCAAAAAAAATGAAAGTGTTATATATATAGTAACCAAATGTTCTATTTACTCCAAAGAAAGGTATGAGTTAGAAATAGAAATACGTGAAAAAATTATGAGTAATAACATTAGTCAATTAATTAGTAACAAGACAACTAGGGATAGATTTTTAAAATATTATATAAAAATAGCTACTAAGGTATGTGGGAAAATAAAAAAGAATAACTATATTTTTCGTTAAATTTACAATCAAAGCGTAGACATAGTATAAAAGTATAATGCAAATAGGTATAGAAATAGACTTAAGGACACAAATAGAATTAAACAATAATATGTAGCTGGAAATGAAGTCAAATAAGGACCCTGATTTACCGTGTCAAGGGAAAAATATTAATAAAAAATGTATTTGGTCTGCTTCCCACGTGATTCTCGTTGGGGCTATTGGTCAGTACTCACCAGCTTCTGCGCCAATTCCAGTTAGTCGCGGTTGAATACAAGGTGATTTAACTCAGGTAGAAATAATTCCGTCTGTCGTACCGAGGAAGTTTAATTGGAACCGTTCTATGTAGCCCGTTAACCGGGATAAAGTTTGCGGAATCTGTCCAAGGCGACGGTAAGTTTGTCGGAGGTTCACTTGCATTACCGTGATGGGGCGTTATGTTAAACTTTAAAACTTAATACCGTTTTGCCTCCTGGAATCGTTTAAGTAGTTAACTTGCACAGCGATTTTTTTTTATTTATAAGTTTAAGTTGTTCTTAGTTATCTTTAATGATATGCCAAAGGAAATCTTTAATAACTCGTTTTGGATATTCGGTTAGATTAAAATTATTCGCATCATCATCATCAGTTGATAGTCGTCCAATGCTGGATATAAGCCTCTCGTAATAGTGGAGGGATTTGGGCCGTCTTTTACCACGCTGGCCCAAGAACTTTCAGCGGAGGGGATTTTTTATTGCTTCCTTTCTCTATTCCTCTATTTCTTTCCCTTTACTTGTATTCTTCCATTCCACAGTTTTTTCACCATTCATTCCTTATTACGTCTCTTTTGTTCTCAGATGAGATTGGCTTGGGTACTGTGAATTTTTTTATTAGATACTTTACACCTCATTTTTTATTAATGAATTAAATAACAAAAAGTGGAAAATCCTTAATATCTTGTTTAGGAGATTCCGTTATACTGAAATTAGTCGATTTTTGATGAGAAATGATATGCTTACCCATAACCAGGTGCTGGTTAAGACGGAATACACAGCACCACATTACGCTCGTCGCTTTGAGACGTAAGGTGTTAAGTATCGTTATTTCAGTAATTTCGTTAGTATACAGTAGCCTTCGAACTGGTACACAGTAATGTTTGCACATTACTATTTGGCGGTAGATATAGAAGCTGTTGTGGGTAGTTTGAACTTTATAAATCTTTTAACTATAACAAACTGTTATAGTTAAAAAATGACTGAGCGTTTTTTATTGTAATATAGGTAAAAATACATTTTTCGATTAAAGAAATAATTGAATCAGTGGGACAGCTTAATGGAGGGGTCACCACAGCTCGCTCAATTACACCGTCTGATGGTACCCTGCGGCAACATTACGCATCGACATGCATCCAATGACTTCGTTATATATGGTGCTGGTGAGGTTAAAATTCATTGCCTCGAAATCAAATTATATCAACCTCAAAAGTTTTTTATTTGACCAGGCCACGAGACGATCAAGGCGTTTACCTGATGGTAAGTAACCTAACAATAATAATGCGGCACTGGTTAAGAAGGTATACACATCACTACATTGCGCTCGTCGACTTAAAGATGTTAAGTATAATTACCCCCGTAATTTCACTAACATACAATCCCTTTCAAACTGATACACATTAATGTTTACACATTATTATTTAGCGGTTGCAATAGGAGCTGCAGTGGTACCTACCTAGACGGTCTCCGGTAACAGAGCCCTACCACTAGTACGCAATCGGTATCAGTAGTATCGATAAATGCCCACTGATGGATATATCCATGTTTATCAACAGCCAATTAACGTTTACTGCTAGACAAGACTTGCTCCAATAATGGGGGGATTTTAGTAATTTCCCAATACGCCAACCCAATGCGTGTTAGGGCGGAGCTACGGCCTCGATTGTTGATACATTTTGGTACACCACGTGCAGGTGAGGTTGCCTCGAAAACTTTCTTTATTTTTTTTAACTATCTATAGGTTAATATTTGACCACAATCCCACTTGGTGTTAAGTGGTGATGGCATTTACGGTGGTAAAGCGCATTAACCTAGTAGAAGCCCATTCACTCTTGAAAACGCCCACATCTTATTTGGACGGCAACAATGACGCCAACAAGTTGTTCCTTGTTGATTACGGTTATTAAAAAAATTGTAAATTTTTACAGTCGTCTAAAAGTTTACACATTTTTTTAAATACCTGAAATTAGGGTCCAATAGGCGAACTTAATGGCTATGGGAATTCTTTACCAGTCAGCCTAGAAGATTGGAGTTGCTGTGGTAGGTGAAGTGTGAAAGTTAGATTTATATTGTATTTGTACGAGAGATGTAATTTGTTTCAGTGTATCCAATGTAATTTCACGTGTCCTCGGAACATCTATTACTTCTACACTTACACGGATGTCAGGGTGAGGGCTTAAAGCCAGCGATTCCCTCTCCATTCCATTCGCACAGTAAATAAATAACGGCAATAAATAATCTGCCGCTGACACCGAGCTCGCGGAGTGGTCTCTGCTTTGCCGCGTAACGATTGAACCGGCAACCCGTCACACAGGAACCGACGTATCGTTTTAAATAATAAACAAAATTTAAGTTATAATAAAAGGCCTGTAAGGGATCCAACACAACTTACAAAACCCAAGCTGACCTCACCTGCTCGTGGTTTGAAAATTAACTAACGAGGCTTGGCTCCACATCAACCAGCATTGGATTAGCGTGGCAGGAGACGGCTCAAATCCCTCCACTATTTTTTTTATGCTTTTCTTTTATCATTTTTCTCTCTTTCTTTCTTTTCGTTAACGATTTTCTCTTTCATTCTACATGTTTTCTATCTTCCATACCTTGCTACATGTCTTTCTTCTTCTTCTCTCATCGCCTCTCAGACCAAAGTACGCCGTATTACATGTTCTGTTTTATACTTTGTTTTACATTTTTCTTACTAGTCTATTATTTATAATTTCATTTTTTCATCCTCATCTTTTATTTACACTATTTCATTTTTACTTTTGTTACAATTTTAAGACTTGTATTAAGGACCTTTCCAAATTTTAGAAATATACGGCGACTTCCGTCAATACTCATCAAATTCCGCCACTATTGGAGGAGGCCTATGTCCAGCAGTGGATGTTAATTGGCTGATGATAAACTTACAACAAAGGAATTTGAAAAAGGGTATAAAGTGTTCCATACAATAACTAACAGGCCCCAAGTCAACCTCACCTGCTCGTGGTAAATCCTGCTAATGAACAAACGAGGCTTTGGCTCTCTTCTAATCCGCATTGAGCCAGCGTGGTGGGAGCGGACACAAATCCTTCCACTATTAGGGGAGGATTGTGTCCAGTAGTGGACGTCTATCGGCTGGTGATGAAAGGAATTTTGGTCCTTGTCATACAAGAGTCAAAGCTATTTATTTACCACACAAATCATGTGCAGAGTTTAATGATACAGACTATACACAAACCGACGTTTCTTGTATTATAAGGGCTAAAATCATTTATTAAAGGTTAAATTCTACTTTTTTCTTAACCTTAGGGTAATATAATATTGTTTTCATCAGTAGACCTTTCCCAAAAATCAAATAATAGCAATGAAGAGATATTTGGGAATGTGTAAGTCTACCACTGTAGCATCGTTGTGTTCTACTGGCAATGAAGGACGGAGTATACTAGGCAAGTTTGATTTTCTACGTTCTCTGATAATGAAAGAACTGACAATTTTGTAATGTACATAGCAGATTAGATTCTGGGCAAGCGGATCATGAGATTTTCGACCTATTAATTTAAACCTAACTTATCTTGCTGCTGATCCTGCCAATGTAGCTATCTAGCGCCGGATTACTATCTTCGGTCTCATTAACATTGTAGGTTGATAGGAGAATTCTATTTCTGGAGACCCAAGATACCACCAGCTAGTAGTATACAAACATTACTTTGTTCCAGTACGAAAGGAGCTGCAGCTAGTTAAATTATTAAAATTTAAAAATCTGTAATGTTAGCAGGTCTATATCCAGCATTGAGGTCTTTCGGATGTTTATGATGAGAATCAAATTAATATATTTGAACTATCGTTTGTACGGTGTGATGTAAGGAAAGCTTCGTATTTTATTTGGGACGGCTTTTGTTGTTTGGGTCCCGTGGCTTATGTTTGTTTTGCTCGGCACTGAGCACCCTTGCTAATGATTCATATCGTACACGGCACTTCACTTAGTCGAGCGGTAAAGCGATGCAATTTGAACCTTTTCGCTTGTGACATAAAGTCTGATTTAGCTTACGATGTAATGATCATCGTATGTCTGCATTCTTCGCAGAGATTTCATAGCGCCGTTAAAACAAAAGAGCCGGTGAGTATTTGTCAAAGGGCATTTGTTCGCTGCTCCATTAAAAAGCATTTAGGCTTATTAGTTTTGTATGACCCTTACTGCAGTCAAGTGCACGGGGGGTTGATATGAAATGGGATAAAATAAAGGAGTATAAATGAGTTTCTACAATTGTTTTCCTTAATACAAACAGCGGTTAGATATGTTTTGACGAAATTATTTGTAAACGAAGATCATATTATAAGGAGCTTATATCCGCAAGCGTATGATAAGAAGCCTTTGATAATATGGATTTTTGTAATACACAATATTTCAATACAGAATATTTTTTTATAATACATTGAGTTGATTTAGAAATGTCTTCATCGGTATTTGCTTGTAATATATTTTATGCACGAAAAAGTTGGGATTTTTTCTGATTGGTTACCATAAGACTAGAAGAGTTAAGAAAATATTTAAAAAAATCATGTTTGTCATCGTAACGCTATAACAATCAATAAATAAGTAATATTAAAGAGATAATAAGTAACCTAATTGCAATATACAAGAAGAAAGTTGTACTTGTTTAATACTTACGTCTGTTTGAATGTGCGTTGATTTGATCTGTCGATGTGAAGTTCATCAATCTGAAAGAAAAGAAGTTTTCCATAAAAAATAACTTACTTAAATATGAGTATTTCCTTTGTTTATTTACTATTGTAATTAATTACTTTATTTATTTATCTACTACTTGACAATTACTTTTGCAAGTATAATTTAACGTATTGGTATCATTAACATAATATCTCTTATGTTTTCTGTTTGAAGAATATAGGCTTTTTCTTATATTTAAATATTGAGTTTTTTGTAGTGATTTTTAGAGATTTGTTCTTCTGTGTTATTCATCATTAATTAGTAGTATTATTCATCATTAACTAGTAGTATATAGCAGACACAGATTAAAGTAGTGGTATACAGAAGCTGAAGTGGTGATGGTAGGAGTGGCAGTTGCTCTTCCCACACGTGGCCTATTTTTTTTGCACTCCCCTTTCGTGGTTTGGGTAAGGGTTTACATAATTAGTTTTCTCTTTTTTATCTTATTTCTCTTTTCTTCCCATATCTATTCTCTTCTTTCATTCTGCATTTAACTATCTTTTATTCTTTACTCTTCATTTCTCTTCTTTCAGGCATCACCACTCAGACTCAAATTCACCGCATGTGTAGATATAAAACGCCCTGATTATCGAGCAGCACTTAAGTATGTAAGAGATTTTGAAATAAATAAAAACTATACAGCCCACTGTATCTTGTATACTTTTTAGGTCCGAGGCCTTCCTTTGCAAATGATTGGTAGAATTTCACGCGCAAGAAGTGAACTATCGTTTCTAAAATTTTGACGTTGACTTTGATATTAATGTAATTGATTTATAATAACACATCGGACGTGAAAAAGTATTAAAAAGTAATTCCATAGTTCTACCCTACAATAATCATTTAGCAATTGTGTTAGCGGCGTCGGGGCATTAGCTAATTGCGTGAACTTAACTCTTCATTACATTATTGCCGGGAACCAAATCCGTAATAGGTTTAAGTTAAGTTAAGGGACAACTTGATCGTGTAATCTGATTGATGGGAGCGCCAACAGCGTAACGGTTGGGGGCCCGGTTTGGTAATTTGATTTTTGTAGGATTTCGCAGGTACAAACCTAGACTTGCTGCGAATCAAACAAGTATAAATATTGAAAAAAATCATAACTATTAATAATATTAGCAATTTTACTAACTATTATCTATCGGCGAAAGTGATCACTTTGCATCATGTTTACTTTTCGCTAGTTTGCACACATTCTCATATCTACATAAAAAAATAACAGTAATGTTTACTGTATGCAATAGGAGCTGCGGTGGTATCTACCTAGAAGGTATCCGGCAACAGAGAACTATTAGTAGTAACTAATTCAATAATGAATACTTAAGAAGATTTTAATACGCTGGTTCAATAAGTGTACTGTAAGTTATTTCCTAGCAGTAAACATGAACTTTTTAAAATAGTTTTATAAGAAAAAACAAAAAACAATCAGAAATAGTAAAGAATATCCCGTTGAAAAGAACCACTTCAGTGTAATACTGCAACAATGTGAAATGATATTGCAACGATCCATCAAAGTGGTTGTGGGGCACATTGAAACCGGCGCTGGCCGGCGTGCAACCTCCGGGCAAGCGTGAATTTACGGAGCCACGGGGCTGGATGAGGAGAGAAGTGGAGGGGGAGAGTCTCCCCACTCGGGCCCGTCAAGTTTTATAAAATATTCTCCGAAAATATAACCGGAGGTCGACTGGCGGAACGTACTGGGCTTTTGAATTATTCAACTGTGCGCATTTGCACTAAATGACTTAGCGAACTGTTATTCGCTTACTTTTCTATTTATTTGTGCTATTCTAATTATTTGCACAAAACTTTATACAGAAATTAATAAAGGTGAAGTATTACTTCATCATCAGCTACAAGACATTTGTTGCTGCCTTTCGCGATCATCAGACTGTTAGATTTATTTTTCATACATGTGGCAGGTCTCTATTGTCTGGTTAGGTTCCGTCGCAGCTCCTATTTCTACCGTCAAACAGTAATGTGAAAACATTACTGTGATCCGATTTGAAGAGTGCTGTATGCTTGTGAAATTATTGGGGTAACAAGAGGTTTCTCAAGGTGAGGAGTGCAATGTGGTGCTGTGTATACCATCTTAATCTGCGTGTCTTTGTTACGGGCAAGCGTATCACTTATCATCAAATGAGAGTCTTGCTCGTCTCGTCATTTCATCAAATAAAAAAAATTAAATGATAATTATACAGATCTACAAAGAAGTATATAATTGATTCGTTTATATGTGAATTATAATTATTTTTGAAACTGCGTTCGTAAGTTCGGCCAGTGGAAGCGGACTTAAGGCGACATCTTCAGCGCGGTATCTGCGCGGCCCCGCACCGTGCAGTGTGGGGTTAAGTTGAAAATTTGCATAATCCGAGAACTGGGACAATAACTGGGAATCAGGGCGGTTCTGACTTGCGACATGTAGTGACGGAACCGTTAGTTTCGCTTTACATAGCAACCCTTTGAATTGTAAAGTACATAAATTGTTGACTGTTGTTATGATTTGTTATAAACAAAATGCGTTTATAAAGAACCTTTTCATAATTGAATTGATTCTTATTTTACACCTGATAGCTAGCTCTCTTAGTGGAGAACACCTAGGTATCATCGCAGCTCCTATTGCAGCCGACAAACAATACTGTGAGTACATTACTGTAACGAGACTTAACATATGTCTCAAGGCGACGAAAGCAATGTAGTACAGTATACTATCTTAATTAGTGTCGCATTGTTATGGACAAACTTGTCCCTTACTATCAGGTGAACGCCTTCCTCAGCTCTTTATTTAAAAAATATGTAATGATAAGGATATATAAAAGTCGTTGTCATTATCATCATTATTGTGAGTAGGAAGACGTCATCTACTCACCCATAGGCTTCCCTCATCTCCATATCGATTGATGCTGCCTTCTTGTAATTTTATATAATTTATTTATCCTATAATATGTATATGAATTATTTTAGCTTCAATAATCACTTAAAAATAAGTGTTAGTAATTTGTCTTTCTGTTCCTTTGTCCTTTTAATGAAGTAATTGTTTTTGATGTAGTTTTTCTTTGCTAGTAAATGCTGGGGTAGCGAAAGAGTTCAGAAGTACTTATATTAGTTAAAAATTTCAGTGTTCCCAGTTAAGCCTTCGTCCGGATGTAAGGCAATGCTGCTACTGCTGTACTGTTTTTTTTTATCAAGCCCATAGTGAACGGTTCGCTTGGTGCCTGTTTCAATAGATCTAATGTGAAGGCTTCCGAGTCAGCGGAGCGAGAGTTGCATCGCAACCGACGTAACATATTTATTTTATTCATGAATACTATTCGCAGCGGAAATGTCCCATTCACTCACAGAACTTGTTGGCTTTGCGGATTAAAAATTGTTCGGATGGCTTAAACTCCAAATCTGAATTATTCAGAGGCTGAACTGTTTTTTTTTATTTAGAAATTGAGTAGGTGTACTGGAAATTGTCACAGATACAAATACTGTATAAGAATAAACTATGACGACACTTGATATATTTCTGGTTTATTCATAATTCTGATATACCACTAACTGGATAGTTAAGTGGTATAGCAGAACAATTTACAGCTTACTGTAGTAAGAAAGTAAGTGAACAAACAGTATTATTTAAAAATATTTCTTCGACGAGTCGACTAAGCCTTTTAACTAAAAGTAAGTGATATGCTTGCCCATAACCCGATACTTGTTAACGTGGTATACACTATACCATATTGTGTTCGTCGCGTTGAAATATACAGTGTTAAGTCTCGTTATCCTTTTCTTATCGCGAGAGAAATCTTCAAAAGATACCCTGCTTTGGAAGGAAGTCAGAGTTATGTGGAATTTATACCTACTAAAACCCCTCGGTTGTCAGCATTGAAGAAGTCCTTGGAACCTCTTACGGAATTCAGCAGTGAATTCTCGTCACCCTAGTAAAGTCTCTTGCTAGAACAGTAGTCATACAGTAATATTATTACTTTACTGTTTGTCGTCCGCAATAGGAGCTACGGCTGTACCTAGACGACCTACCAGCAAGTTAGAACATATTAGACTTAATATATATACTATCAACAGCACATTCTAAAGTTAGAATATTATCATACATTACTAATTTTATAAAACGGTCTGTATGACAGTAACTCTGTGTTTAGAACATTCATGCTATCTCATACATCCGTGTATGAATATAAGTTCTTCAGTTTCCTCATTTACCTTTTATACCTACAAACTATCTCATGGCGGTTTAAACTCCGTAAACGTTTCTAATTAGAAATGGCAAGTGTTTTGTAATTGAAATGTTTAAGGAAGACTCTTAATACAGGATTTTTTTAATTAATGTTTTAATTTACTTTATTTTAAAGGAGTTTGTGAGGAATTTAACCAGCAGTGAACTGCCGCAGACTTTTGATGACGGCGATGATGAAGGAATTTAAAAGTTTATTTAAAAATAAAACAGAAGTGAATAATATAAAAATTGTTTTGTTACGAATTTATATGGAAAAAGTTCGTATTTCTTGTAAGCTCATTATCCGATTATAAAATAATCTTGTTGATAGTTAATCATATAAAAATAAATATATGATTTCTCTTTAGGTATAAGTACTGTATATTAAGTAAAACGATTTATTGTATGTTCATTTTAGACTAGGTTTTAGTTTATTTATACTTTTGTATCAAAGAAGAAAATAGTTTTACCGAAGTAATTTTTCTGTTGGTCCCCTTGTTTATGTTGGGCCAAGTCTCATCTATCATCTTTTATACTAAATTTTAATTTATTTCCTTTCTTTCTATTTTCTTTTTACATACCTTTCCTCTCCTCCTTACTTTGGATTTACATTCTGATAATTTATCCATTTCCTTTTTCATCCATTTTTAAAGAAGCATTACACAGGGACTTTAAAATAAAAAAAAATATAGGAAATTACCTGTAAATGTATGATTCATTATTATATATAGGTGTAAGAGGTATCACACAACAACTCAAGGGGCCCAAGCCAACATGTTCGTGGTGCACCCTGCTGATCAACAAACGATGCTCTGGCTTTCACCGTTGGGCCAGCGTGGTGGGAGATAGCTTAAACCCTTTCTTAATTGGGTGAGGGATATATCTACCAGTGGAAGTCTATCGGCTGATGATGAGTTATAATTAATCAATCTTTAGTTTGCTTAAACTATAGTGATAGCAATAAGTTACATAGACAGTATAATTTAAACTAATTTCAAATCCTATTATGTATCTATTTTTGGGCATGTTTTTTATGTAAAACATATATACATTACATAACTTTTGATAAAATAATAAAAGCGTTGTGTATGTAACAAATAAATTGAATTCCGGATGACTTTTTTATGTTTACGTCTATCTCGGAAAACACAGAGTTCGCGGAATGGCTTCATATGAGAGGAGGGAAAATATGAAATATTCTGCTCTACAGCAGCACGCTCATACGTACTGTGGAGTTGAGCGATCCTAGATTTCTACCTTAGGGTTATCACAAATAATTTACACTTTACATAAACCACTTATTAAATACTTAAATATGTATATATATAGTTTATATAATCATCAGATCATACTAGCTAGACTACCTCTTCAAGGGTACGCCACATTACTTTCGCTCTTATTCAATTCGTAACATATCTTTGTGGTATTATATATGACTTTTTTTACTTTATTGATTAGTTTAATTAAGCATTAAATTTTGATCTGAAAGCACTAAAATTTTTGTTTAGTATTATTTAAACAAAGTGTTATTTATTATAGAAAACATCATCAACTGAGAGACTTTACCAGTTGTATTGAGCTTTTATTAATTTTACGTTAAT
Source organism: Pachliopta kotzebuea (assembly GCA_018246255.1). Lineage (NCBI taxonomy): Eukaryota > Metazoa > Arthropoda > Insecta > Lepidoptera > Papilionidae > Pachliopta > Pachliopta kotzebuea. The sequence goes on from DWLS01002080.1 coordinate 11,076, forward strand.
CAAATGTTTTCTCCCGTGAATTATATTTCAAGAAACTTTATAAGTTAGTCTTTAATTAATCTTTTAATACTTAAAAAATCTGTTATGGTTCCTGTAGCCGCCAGCCCCGCAGCTAGCGGTCCACCGGCGCGGAAGCTGCAGCAGCGGTTCCAGTTTCATCGCAGCACCTGCAGCTTGCAATTAGTATAAATGCGACTCGCTCTTTGTTTGCGTTTAGAAATTCACGTGTTCATGATTTCGTATAACCGATAGCAGTAACCGCTGTGATATATAAAAAAAATCTACAGTAACATTGTAATTTTCCAGTTAAATTAAGCTGTGATAGTTTAGTCTCGGAGGCACGGACTCGGTCTGTACTAAGCTTTAACTTATATGTGACATCAACATAATTGCTTTTGAAGAACTTTAAGAAATTCAGTCCCATCTGTGGGATTATTATGAAGACAGCTCACATTATATCTTATGTAAATATTGTAACAGTATCTTTTTTTATTTAGTCTCTAAGATTGCGCGGTATGTTGCAGTGAACATAATCATTAGTGTCATATTGCGTCTCTTCACCTTATGTAATGATGCTAATGATATCATTAGCCCTTGTAACATTATAAGGGTATAAGGGATTCCACATAGCAACTTACGGGCGTCAAGCTAACTTCACTTGATAATGATGCACCCTGATAATCAATGAAGGAGGCTTTGGCTCCCAACCAATCCACATTGGCCAGCGTGGTGGGAGATGTCCTAAATCCCTTCGTTATTGGGTGAGGCCTATATCCAGTAGTGGAGGTCTATCGGCTAATGATGATAATGATTATTACCTCAGCGCCTATTTCTGTCTTTAAGCAATATTGTGCAGACATTGTTGTGCTATATTTTTTTTAAAACTTTATTGATATACCTAAAATAAGGGTCCAATAGACGGACTTAATGCCTGCAGGCATTCTCTACTAGTCAATCTAGGAGGAAGGAGATGCTGTTGTAGGTGAAGTGTGAAAGTAAGATTCAAAACCTAAAAAATATTGTCGTGTGTATGGTACATATACTTATATATACAAATACATACAATACATAAATTCAAATAAAGATGAATGTATATACAAATACATGAACATACAGAAATTTATAAATATTACTTCTTCTAAATCGTATTTCCTCATGACTGAGAGTCGTGGTAACCATGTACAGTGAACAACATCACGACTTTTTTCTCAGTTATAATGCCACTACATTATAATAATGAATTACAACATGAAATATGTAAATGAAATACTGGGTTAAATAACCGATAAACCAAAAGCGATGTAAATAACTATAACAGACAATATTTGAAGCAAAATCCAAATTTGATTAGTGGCTGAGTTATTCGTATTGGCCGGGCCAGCTTCCATCTCATATTGTAAATCTACCACCGTTCTTTGGGATTTTGTTTTGTCTGTCATTTAACACCATGTGCAATTGAGATTGAGCGCCTGTTGTAGATAAAACAGTTGTTAAGAATGTTGGCATATCAAATAATAAAAATAAAGTAAAAAGATAAAGACAGGGTTGGCAATGATTAGGGATAAAATTCTAAACATTAGTCTTTTGATATAAAATTTTCTTTGTCTTATTTCCTCATGACTGGAGGTCGTGGTCATAATGTGTAGTGTGAACCACACGACGACTTCCTTGGCAGTTATAATGGAATGGTGTTGGCATTGACTTCTCCATTTCACATACTAGTCCGACCACGGATGGTCATCACATAGATATGTAGACCTCATGATATTCTTCTTCACCGTCAGAACACGTGATATTAGATGTTATACTAACTGTATATAAATTGTAAAAATCGGCACCTCCGGAGTTTCAAACCATTAGGCTATTACAGCTTAATATTACTAAGGTAACCGGATAAATTATTTACACTGTAAACATCATTACTAGTTATATATTAATTTTTGTGGGTTGGTTAATAAGTAAATGATATTAATGATACTCACGTGTTTACACAGAACATTCATTACGATGAAAAGTAACACGTTAATAAGGAGAGCGATGTGGGGAGGAATATTTACTGAGGAAGCCTCGCGCTTCCAATTCCACTTCATCCAGTATTCCGATTGCCTGCCGATGTTCATTTAAAATATGCACGGCCAATGTTGGCTAATTCCTGCTCAGCTCATTCGGCGGAGCCAGTTGGAGAAATTGGATTTTTGAATAGTTTTATATATACAGAATCACGCCTGATTTATTTACCTGGCTACTTACTACCTTCACATTGTACGAGTATATCACTTTTTCTACTGGCGGTTGTTCTCCGTTACCAGACCGTCTAGGTAGCCTTGTAGTCTCAGGCTATCAAGAAAAGGACTAATGTAAGCCCTGCCTGTAGAAGGCGACTGAAAGGATTTTGCGAAGCTTTGATGGTGGGGGCTCTCACTGTACATTGAGTGAACCCGGGATAGACGACAAGTACGAAGTGGTCTCATATTTTGTCGCAGCACAATGTTTATGTGTATGGGTAATGTGGTGTATGGGTATGTGCTTAGCAGCAGTGCCAGGAAGCACCTTCGCCTTCCGTAATGCACTGAGGATGACCACCGAGGAGGTTTCAGTGGGTATAAATCCCATATAACTCTGACATCTTCCTAGAAGAAGGGTATCTTTTGAAGATTTCCCCCGCGTCTAACAAGAAGGTACCACCGCAAGTCTTATTGCATGTGAGAAACATTACTATACGTCTCATTGCGATTAGATACCATCATAACCAGCGCCGTGTTATGGGTAATCGTATCACTTACCATCAGGTGAACACCTTACTCGTCTCGTCGCATCATTACATAAAAAAAAACATCTGATGGTATACGTCACTGTGTTCCGGCTCACGGAACTATGATCTTTTGAGATCAAGTATTAGCCAGAGAATTATTAAACAAATCTACCCAGGTTCTTTGGATCCTTTCGTTCTTTAGCAGTTTATCTGTCGTAATAATATATGTCATGATATGAAATGTTTATAAACTATTTATCTTCAAATAAACGGTTTCCTTCTTCTTCTTCTATTATTATATAATAATAAATTTTCATATTTGTTGTTTCCAATTGGTACAATACAAATATCACTGAACAGTTTTATTCGTGGATGAAGAAAATATGTTTTATTTTGCCTGGCTAGAGATATTGTTAGACGAGACACACTATAGGGTACAGCTGAGCGAGCCTACATTTTAGTTGTAGGGTTACCATTTAAACTATTTTCCTGATTATTTTTTGAAATCTAAATCTATTAACAAAAAACCTTTACTTCGTAAACAAATTGGAGAAGAGTCGTTAGTTTGTTAACTTGGTAATAATACATTACAGTAACAGTGTTCTGATAATTAGAAACTTATAATATTTTATATGCAAACAAAAAAGGTAAAAACATAGCAACTACTATATCAAATAAAAGACAGACGTTGGTTACCTTTTATGCAATTCGACAACGAAACAAGTAAGGTTTACCTGATAGTAAGTGCTACGTTTGTCCATAACGTGGCGCTATTTATGATGGTATACACAGCACCACATTACACTCCTCGCCTTGAGACGTGAGGTGTTATATCTCATTACCCCAGTTTTTTCACTAACAGCATCCTTCAAACCGTTGAAATAAGAACTGCTGTACTTACCTAGACAATCTACAACAACCTATAAATTACTTACCATAAACTGAACACCTCGTCTCGTCGCATGTAAATTGTTAAGTATCATTACCCCAGTAATTTCATTATATACATCCTCTTTGAAACTGGAACACAGTAATATTCACACAGTACTGTTTGTCGGGTATAATAGGAGCTGCGGTGGTATTTGGCTTGATGGTCTGTAGCAACAGAGACCCACCATCAGTAAATTTTGCAATAAATCGTATTTAAATGTTACAATAAGTTATTCTTAAAGTAGTGAAGCTGGTCACCCAGATGTTACAGCATCCGTGCTCCAGTGAACCGTTGGGGCGGAAAACTACAGCGGCTGGCAAGTCATACCCGTACCGAGTGCAGGTTGGATTTAATTGGAATATCATATATTCCGTGTGTTTCCTTTTGTATGATATTCTAGATAGTACGAGAGAGTTACACATATATATTCGATGAATTAGATATATTGAAGCTTTCATTAAAACAAGTAACATATACGTAAACAATATGATCGTGAAATTTTTTATTTGATGACCAACAAGACGTTCACATAATGGTAAGTGATACGCTTGCCCATAACGTGGCGCTGGTTAAGATGGTATGTATATACAGTACCACATTGCGCTCGTCGCCTTGATACGTATAGTAATGTTTCTCACTTGCAATAAGACTTGCGGCGGTACCTTCTTTTTTGTCGCGGGAGAAATCTTCAAAAGATACCCTGCTTGTGAGCGGAATCAAGGTTATGTGGGATTTATATCCACTAAAACCCCCTCGGTGGTCATCATCAGTGCATTGCGGAAGACACCGAGATCTACAGAATCTACGGGATCTACTCACCGGCGCCTGCATTGCTGCTAAGTACTAACGTGGTGCTAGTTAATATGGTATACACAACACTACATTGTTTTCGTCGGCTTGAGTCATTGTTATATCTCGTTAGCCCAGTAATTTCACATGTTACAAATCTTCAAACTATAACACAGTAATGTTAACACAGTACTGTTTTTTTATTCGACGAGACGAGCAAGGCGTTTACCTGTTGATAAGTGATACGCTCACCTATAACAATACAGCGCTGGTTATTGTGGTATACACAGCACTACATTGTTTTCGTCTTCAAACTGTAATACAGTAATATTCGAACAGTACTGTTTGCCGGCTGAAATAGGAGCTGCGGTGGTATCTACCTTCTGGAAACAGCTATCTGCCTCCAGCTTTATAACAGACCTATATGGCAAGGACAGACAAACTCATGTCGCAATAAGTTTGGTCGGAATATAGCTTGCGCCAAAGAGTTTGATTTAAACCTGACCTCCTTGTGACATCTGGTGATGGAAGTATAACCTCACCAATTTGGGTTTCGACAGCTATTAAAAAAAAACAGTACAATTTATATTCATATAAAAATTCTATATAAATTAAAGATATAGATCAAGGCAGGCTTTGTCTAAGAGAGTATACAAAACATGTGTATATGTAGATTTTGATATTTTCTTCATCTTAGCTTCTCTTTCGGTGAAGATGCATCCAGATGATTCCAGTCGGTACAGGACAGACATAATCTGCTCAATACGAAGATCATCATCATAATTTCAAGCGATGGACGTCCACTGCTGGATATGGGTTTCTAGTAAAGTATTCCATAAAATACGATATTAGTTATGCGAAAGTATATATAGTTAATGAGAGTAGAGAATGTTGGGTTCCACATAACACCTCATGGGATTTATGTTAACCTCTTCTGCTCATAGTGCATCATAACGAGGCCCCGGTACCTCACTAACCCTCATTGGGCCAGAATGGTGAGAGACGTCCCAAATCCCCTCGCTATTAGGGTAGGCCTATATATAGCTGTGGAGGTCTATCGGTTGATGATGATGATGAGTTAAAGAAAAGAGTTATTTTATTTATTTCCTGTTTTAACTAACCTTTGTTTTTTTATTGTGTATGTATACGCATATTACGTAAATATCACAATGGTAGTAAAGTGTATAATAAAATTACGTTTCGTTCGAATCCAATGAAACAATCAAATCGTCCCTCACAAAGCATAACAAATGCCTTCGCCGTAGCCAGGTGGAATGCGTAACGAGCTGGTCTCTCCAACTCGGGACTTGGATCACGTAACCAGTAAATTATATAAATTGAAATCTGTACAATATTCCATTTCTTATATATTCCACGTACTCCTACTCATAATATTTACAGGTCCAAATTTTGGAACTGACTTACGGCACGAGATACAAATAATGTAAGACTATGGAACGAGCTTCTACCTAGTATTCGAGTTTACACATTATAATATAACCTTTCATCCATTTTTGGAGTACATATAAGCTATCATTACTATGTTTGTATGTATTTATTTTCAATATAAATATATTTTATTTAGTTCTTGAACTTTCTCTCAGTATATGTCCTTATTATGTTTATTTGCATCAATTCATTACATTTATAAAACAATTACATATTTAGTATAACAAAATCTATTAACTATTTAGGTATTACTATGTTAGTTATTAACGCGGTACTGCACACCTACTTAAATTCTCTACTCAATCCTATAGTAGACTGGGAGAGAATGCCTTTTGGCATTAAGTCCGCTTTTTGTACCTCTATGTGTACAAATAAAGTTTTTAAATAAATAAATCATTGAATGTAATTTTTTAACCAACGATCTTTCGACAAAAAAGAGAAGTTTGTTTAATTATTTATTTACACAAATAGAACAAGAGAGAAATTTATGTATAAGAGGAATACAGTAAATAGAAAGGCGAACATAATACCACAATGTATACTCTTACAGTCAACTTATCAGGATGTGAGGAGAATAAAGAAATAGGTCACCAAAAAGAAATTAATGGTATTGTAAATATAGATATGGTTAAATATATAAACTACATTGGAATTATACCCTACTTATATCTCCCTTTTTCGTAGTGTGCGTCCGTGCAGGATGGGATATCGATATGCCAATCTAATAGCTGACATATGCTATATATATATATAGTTAAAGTAACAACGTTATGAAGTTATTAATTTTATATTATGTATTATGTTTTTTAGTTGTAATTACAACGAGTATTCTTTACAAGATAAATATGTACATATTTTTCAGTATATATCTACTATCATATACTTACATAAATATAAACATTCATAGAAAAGAAATAAAAGAAAGGTTATGGTTTCTAATCAATAACCAAAAATGTCAACTAATAGTAAGTAATGCTAATGTCAACTAATGCTAAAGTCAACTAATAGTAAGTAAACTAATGGTAAAGTTTTCAATTTTAAGAAGAATATTTCTTGCCTACGAGAATTGTATATGTATAAAGAAATTATTTACATTACTTTAAATAATTTAAGTTGTGTAGCTTAGGTTATGAAGTGGAATATTTATGTCATGAAGACGCAATTCAAATCCTCTACAATTTGACCTTCTGTAAAGAGAAAGATCAGGAATCCGATATGTTCCGAGAATAGTTTTCAATGGTATGTCACATGTTCCAATTTGTAACAACATGCTGTATGAAAACACTTAACTCTTAATGCCTGAATAGCAGTAGTCGGAACTTTAAGAGGTGGTAAGTTATTACTGAACATTTCCGCTCATCTAAAAACCTAGTTCTTTAACGCCATTCCTCTGATGCTGTTCTGTCTTCCTTCTCTATTCAATATTCTTCTGGAATCCAAACAGTTACCAATCGGTGCAGCTTTAAGTTAAAAGTTCGGAAACTTCTTCTCAATGAAGCTATTTTTTTGTCCTGACAAATTTTTAGTAAGGCTATGTTTTACTTTTTTGTTATATGTATGAGTACATATATTTGTATGTACAATACATGTATTGTAATTGTTTTTATGTATGTTGATACATATATTTCATTATCTTTTATTTTAATCTTTTGAAGTACCTTTCTCATGACGTCTCTGTATCACCAAATGTAGACTGGAAGATAATGTCAAAGGCATTATCATTAACCCATGTGTATAAATAAATAAATATTTAAAAGTTTTATCTGACTTATTAGTTCTTAACATAATTATTCATTTATGCTTTTTTTGCACAAACAAAAATATAGAGCAAAAAATATACCTAAGAGAAATACAGTAAACAAAAAATGGACAGAAGACATCCCAGAAGTCATTTCCTTCCAGTTAACCTTTCAAGATGTGAAGTAAATTAAGAAAAAGAAAAAAAACATTAATAATATAATAAATGCAGATATGGATATAAATAAAAACTATGTAAAAGTTACATGTATTATATATATCGGCGCGATACATGATTCGCGACATTTAAAAAGAATCACATTAGTTAAATAAGTCAAACAATCGATTAAGAAAACATCTTTTATCTGTTTGGAATCGATTGTAACTTGTAATTACTCAAGTCTTTGTTCAATATCACTCCTTGT
>DWLS01002081.1:0-19157 GCA_018246255.1 Pachliopta kotzebuea
TGACCGAGTCCTTCCAGGGGACGGGCCGGTCGAAGAGGGAGATTTGTCCCGGAGATTTGCGCTTACGGCGTTCGGGGGACTTTCCAAGAACTAGAATTACATCAACATTTTTATATCGTTTTTGGTTTTTACTACAACGACAAGTAATTTAATTAAAAAAAATTGCTTTTTAAACATTGTAATGAAATAATTGATTAATAATCTGATTGTAAGCAGACAACAAATAGTTTGTTTATAGTAAAAAATTGCGCAACGGTCGATTTCGAAACTGGTGTCGGTGTTATTTGTTTACACGTTCAATGTAAACAATTTCACCGTGTAAAAGGTCGTCCACACGATAAATCTATACAAATATTACATGCTAAATCATTTAACATTTGTACTCTGTAATTAGATATTTATCAGTACACTTAACACTTAGAAAAAGACTACTTTTAAATTTAAAATAAACTTGTTGAAAACAAAAAATTTTCTTGTTCTCTCTAGCCAAAAATTTCCTATTACTATTCAACAAAATTCGAACTTTTTTTAACTTTTCTTGTGGATTCATGAATATCTTTTTCCAACTGTAATCTACCTATCATAGATTTTCTTTGGAATCGTTTATCGAATGCACATATGTCTTGATGAAATCGATCCGCATGCGTTTATTGGTAAACGAACATTTAACTGGAAAAAATTTATAAATCAATAGAGAAAATTCAATGTTATAGACATATATCACATCTTGGTGTGATGCAATCAAAGGTTTGCAATGTATATTTCAGTGTTTATGTAAACGATTTAAATATTTTTTAATATTTAATATTACAAGGCTGCAGTTTAGAAATCCATCTTTAGCCGATAGACGTCCAATGCTGAACACAAGCCTTCCCCAATAATGTAGAGATTTGGGCCAGCTCACAACACGTTGGCCCGATGCGGATAAGGAAGAAGCCAGAGCCTCATTTGTTGATTAGCAGGGTACATCAGGAGTAGGTTAGCTTGCCTTGCGTCCCGTGAGTTGTTGTGTGCGACCCTTATACTCCTTTATTTTGGGTTACCTCCTTATTTAGGAATCCAGTCTATAATAATCGAAATGAAATTAGTTTGTTTTTTACTATTGAAAATCCTTAACTTTTTATCATTCAATTTTTAATTACAATAAATGTAGAATAAATTCAATAAAAAGCAATAGCGTTTTTAGGTCATTACGTTGTTATTAAATGACCTTTTACCCTAACAACAACAATAAAATGTACGAATTAATTTAAACGTCAACACCAGACGAGACGAACAGGGCCAGTAAAAGTTGCAAACTTAAAATGTCGTTGACCGGCTGCATAAGTGCGGCTTTGACCTTACCGCCGGTCTATATTGTAGCAAAGTAAAGTGAAAGTGTATTCATCCATCACCTGAACGGGAGAAAGCAGGCCGCACCCTTATCTTCAGATTACACGTAGTGCTTCCGCCGAAATATAATCACTTCAACGGAACGCCCAAAAACAATTTTTAAATGCGTAAAATATCACCTGTGATACAATCGAAATATATTGATTTTGCCACTTAAGTGTCATTATTATTCGCTGTTTTAAATTGTCTTTTATTAACTATAATAATAAGTAATACAGAATATAAAATTTAATAAATATAATATTTACACTTGCCGCAACTAACATATTAAGTATCGTATACAAAACACGGCAATTTATACAAAGGCTATAGCCACTTTGACTTATGTATGATTTATTTGTATATTTTGTTTATTTACAACTTTATAATACACACAGCAGTTGAAATAATCGTAAATTTAATTTCGAAATATAATTAAACACACCGTATGTTAGTAATTGATTCTCGCCGTTGAAAGTAAGAGAGTCAGTGAGTGAGATGTTAACTAAAATGAAAAGTTAAGAATTTGTTTAATAACTAAAATAAAATATAATTAAATAAAAAATATGTAACTAAAAAATATCATAGCAAATATACGCACTGTAATCAAAGTTATTTACAAACGCAAGGCGCTAACTTTTAATAATTTATTTGAAGTTAGTATTGTTAAGTATGAAATTTTATCGGAAATATTTAATTTCCTAAAGGTATGTCACAAAACAACATTATATTTAAACTCATCATTAAAACAAAACAAATAATTGCACATAAAATAATTTAAAATTGTGGATTTAATTTTTTTACGACATAATAGGTATTCCAAATTTAAAGATTTTTTCGTCAGTAAGATCTATCTAAAAAATAATATAAATTTTTATGTTTGCTTTCATGTTAAAAATAAATTTTTCATAATCTGGCAATACGTAACTGTCATCTTTCAAGCAACATTAATTTGCAGCTGCCATGCCATTACGGTGTTTGTCTTGTCACTAGTTGGTTAATGAAACTTAGTTTGAAAATGTTTTACGGGAAATTTGTATACACTAAGTTCCTTTTCATATCATTATTTTTTATTCATATATTAGCAGAATGGAATACAAAAGATTATATTATGAGACAACATTCTCTTACAAGACCTTACCAAGGTGAGTGAACCTAATAAAACGTAATGAACTTGAGTGTCATTTATGCTACATTAAATAACGATTCTGTTAAATTACAGGTAGTGGTATGTCGGTACCACATTGGGACTTTTTAGGTAGCACAATAGTTACTTCAAATTATGTCCGATTAACTCCTGATCTGCAGTCTAAATCCGGTGCTATATGGAACACATCGGTAAGCTATTTATCATTATCCTCTTCAACCATAAATTAATTATATACCAATAAATAGTTTTTTATTCTTTTGTGGAACATGTACGATAAACATGCTTTTTACGTCTTACAGCGAACAAAATAATTTTTATCGTTATCGGTAATTGGATTTTCTTAATTAAATCAATTTTTTTAAAGAAAATTATTGTAACCTTAAAATTCCGTCATATTAGAATCTTTAAACGTTTTTCATAATGAATGCAATCTAAGGTCCTTAATATGGACAAATATAAGAAAATACAGAAAAATAAAAACAGTATATCAATAGATCATCTTTAAAATAAATTCATTGTTTATATTGTTTAGTTCCATTTAAATTTCCATGAGAGTTAATCTGTATATTGCTCTATCATATTAAGTAATTGTAAAGTTTTTATTCTTCTAGTGGTTTTTCTCCTCAAAGTTATGATAGCCGTTTTATCAGAAAAGTAGAATATATATCAGGCTTATATATAAAATGTTCAGGGTAATAAGTTAATATTAAATAAAAAGAATAGAGTCATTAAAGTGTAATCTTATCAAAAATATCTCAATCTTTGCTGGACTTTGGTTGACTCATAACTTTGTAAAAATTACCTAGTTTATATCGACTTCTTTCTGCTATGTAAAAATTGTACATTGTTAGATATAAGCCCACAGCTATCTTGTATGTAAAAAGTTTATTTTATATTTTTATAATGTACACATTTTGTGGTACTAACATGTTTTTACTAATGACTAGTTTTTATTGATAGAGAGAGAGAGAGTAGTTTAGAAACATTACTGAGTTCTGGTTTGAAAGGTGTTTTACTACCTAGTGAAATTATTGGGGTATAGAGACAACATCTTTTTGTGGTGTAGTGTAACACTGTCTTAACCAGTGCAATTTTGTTATGTGCAAAAGTATCTCTTATCATAAGGTAAAGGTCTCGCCCTCCCAGTTGCCATGTTAAATAAAAAAAACTATCATGTTGTATTACAATTAGCATTCAAATTGTACTAACCTCAATAATATTACTCATTCAGTTTAATTACACTGTGTTACTATGTAGAACAAGTCAATATTTGATATTAGTTCTAAATTAGAGCACTAGTGTAGACTATAACACATTAGTATATGATATTTGTATTATCATCATTACTAGTCAGAAAATGCCCGTTGCTAAGCACAGGCTTCTCTTAAGGATGTCCATGACAAGCGCAATCATTCATGCATACTATTAACATTTGAATTTATAAAACTTTAGAACATGCTGTCCTAAAACTAGGTTTAATTTTTGATTTGAATATTATCCACAATTTCTTTAATTTTTGTTTTGTAACTGATACTTAGAGCAACTGAATCACAAATGTGTGTGAATTATGTGAATTTGAAATCTTATTAAATTCTTAAACTGGCAGTAGCAAGGCTATAGTTATCTATGGTATTTTTTTAAATATTAATAAAAATGGCTGTGCATGTTTTAATGAACAATAAAAAAATGTTTTATTATTTGTTAAGTAATATACTGATTTATCAATTCTCTAGTAAATCAAGAATATATTACTTAACTATTAAACATTCTCAGCCGATAAACATCCACTGGTGGGCCTAGGCCTCTCTCAATAATGAGATATCAGCCATCTCCCAGCATTCCGGCCCAATGTGGATTGAGGGGAAGCCAAAGACTCATTTGTTGATTAGGAGGGTGCACCATGAGCAGGTGATGTTGGTTTGAATCCCATGAGGTGTTGTGTGGAACCCCTTACACTCCTACTATTATTACTGCTACCAAATTAAAAACAAATTTATAGCAGAGAAATCAGAACACCTCTAACGAGTACAAAAAAATTTATATAAATAAATATTGTATTATTGTATTCAAAAGCATCAACATATGGCTTCAGCTTTTGAATATCAGTAGTTAATAGTCATTTTTATTTTTTAGTTGTAGATCTCCTTTGCCAGAGACTGTCTAGGTAGGTACTGTCTTAGTTAAACAGTAGTGTTCAAACATTACTGTTTTCCAGTTTAAAGGTTTTAGTCAGCCAGTGAGATTACTGGGGGAACTAAACTTAACACCTAATGTTTCAAGGCAACGAGAGCAGTGTAATGCTATATATACCACCTTAATGAGCATTGTTATGAGCAAGCATATAACTTACTATCAGATGGACGCCTTTCTTGTCTCGTTGCATCAAAAACTAATAAATAAGAAAACATGAGTAAATATTAAACTAGCTTTTTCTGTTTAAATGAACTTGATACATATAAACCATGGTGTTATTGGTCTTGTGACAAAAAAAAAGTATTTTGTCGTTTACAATTACCGATGTAATTGTATGTAAGAAATCAAGACGAAAAAAACGGGTAGGAGCGACCTTGAAGGTGCTGACCGACCTCGTTTATATTCAATGTCCAATTGCGAAATACAACCTCGGACACGAAATAGAACTATAATATAATGAATTAATTTCGTATTTTTTTTAAAGCTATATGTCACACAAGTGGCTTCTCTCATTTTTTTTACACCACTAAGATAGTAAACAAACATACGGAATGCCTGGTGGTAAACGGTTACCGTAGCCTCCAATAGATGCCTGCAGTACTAGAGACATCACTAACGCGATCCCGACCTTTTATTCCAGTATCAAACTCGATTAAAAGAAATAACCTTTTTTTAATATCAGTCACTACATAATATAAAACGTTCAGGTTCAATAGCATTCATTTTAAAACGATCTGTGTTTTGCTTAAATTTCACCTCACTTTCAAATGATGTTCAATGCCAAAGAGGCTGTAGATAATGAAGCGTACTCGTCCAGTATACTCAGGCTGTCATATGTTGCCAGCCAGAACACAACAGTGTTATGGCGACAGATTTATTATATGAGAATGATAGCTAACCTGGTACAAAAACCCTTTCACGAACCTAACATGTGGTTTCGAATTTGAACCTGCTTTCTCCGTGTTAAGAACTGTCGCAAGCGCCTGCCAAGTATATCTAAAGATACACAAACAATTTTTGGTACTTCTTTAAGTGCCTCTTTATTACTGGAGGTTTTTTTTTTTATTCTTGTGTGTAACAAAGATGCAGATGGACGCCAGCACATCCCAGGCCAAGGGCCGGCGTTGGGATAGTTTCGGACTCCGACCGACTAAAAAATCTTCACACGGTACTCCAGTCTCATCCGAATTTATACGAGAGTCACGGGATAACTTCGAGTAGTTCATCCGCAACCCCCGCAATGTATACAAGTGCAAGTATCAAACAGCTCAAGATAGACGCAAATATTCCAACCTGACGGCCAACCTCCAGTAATAAGTATTTTATTACTGGATGTGTTTGAATATTTGCGTCTATCTTAAGCTGTTTGATACTTGTACTTGTATACATTACCTTCAAATCATCTATATGGGTGCCGCCAATTTGTAAAAATTATTTTAATGTGTTGCTGAGTAATGTTGAGAACCACTGGCTTAAACAATATATGTGTTTACTTCGAGCTGTGAGATGAAAATAATATTTATCGGATATACGCATTTACATAAGGTCATTGTACGTTCATTTTTTATCAGTGGTATTTCTTTGGAGACTGTCTACATAGGTAGTGTATAACACAATATAGTGCTGTATATTATTCTAACTAGCGCTTCATAGTTATGGACGAGCGTAGTACCACTTAGCAAAATTTGAACCCTGTTGAATATTAATTATGGACATCTAAACATATAAAAGTTTTAAAAAAGCAGTAAATACAACATTCAGTATTAAGAATGTTCACAGCTGAATCGCCTCTGTCGTTTATGTCTTTTTTTTAATACAACACTTTTCAAGTATAATTTGCGTCGCTGAATATAAACAATGCTAAATATACACACCGAACAGTTAAATCAAACAGTCAGTATCGAAGTATGAGTAATGTCGTGACAACTTCCAAGTGTTTATTTTAACCCACGACAAAGAGATGGTTCTCAATTGAACGTATTTTTCTTGATATTTTTGTGATATGTTTTTTCAATGAAATCCTACATTTATGTAATTGAAAAAATTATTGAATGGGAAAATATAAAGGCTGATTCTCCTTTTCAGCCATGTCACACTCGCAACTGGGAGCTGCAAGTTCAGTTCAAGGTACACGGCCGCGGCAAAGACCTTTTCGGCGATGGGTTCGCCTTGTGGTACGTTCGAGACAGGATGCAAACCGGACCCGTGTTCGGCAGCAAGGACTACTTCCACGGCCTGGCGATCGTACTCGACACTTACAGCAATCATAATGGCGCCCATAACGTGAGTATGCAATAAAATTACTTTTCTTACGAAACTTTCCACGTCCGCTCAATGATGACGTTTTTATGTTTTTATCTATTTATACTTAGTCACAATTTCACGCGATGTTACAGTGATAAAATACCGTGTCCCTCATAAATTGATTGTCAGAACACAGCAACCCCAAACATAATCCATTTATTATTTGTGCTTAACCGTTACTGTAGTATGAACATTGAAAATATATGAATCCCAGCATCAGCACCCATACATCTCGGCGATGGTAAACAACGGAACCCTGCACTACGATCACGACAGGGACGGCACTCACACACAGCTTGCCGGCTGTGAGGCGAAGTTCCGAAACTTTAACCACGACACACACATATCTATCGTCTACAAGGATGATGTATTAACAGGTTAGTTGCAACTGATATTTAAGTTTCATTAATGGTAAGTTCCTGTGTCTGGAGACCGTCGAGATACCATCGCAGCTACTATGTCTACCGTCAACAGTAATCTACAGACATTACGCATTCGTTTTGATTTGGAAAGACACAGGCAAGAACGCCTTACAAATTTATTTCTCATAAAGTATAATAAGAAACAGTAGATGTTCATATGTAAGGCAATGGTACTCACTGTAAGTCTTGAAGAGGCGCGGGTTCGACTCCCGCTTTACTTGTGATCCCAGTGATGGAAAGAATCGTGAAGTTATTGACGTGTACCAAGAACAACGACTTATATGAAAAATATGACATCCACCATAGCTCTCGTGGAAGCCTTGACCGCTCCCTGCCAGAAATCCTGGAGTCCATATAATGGAAATAGCAAGATGGTCATTTATTATTATAAACTATAAGGGATGAAAATGGATACCCAGGAAATTGATAAATATTATAATTAACAATATTTTCATCAGTGTCAACGGACTTAGACGGAAAAAATGCCTGGAAAGAATGCTTCAAAGTGGAAAACATACTATTGCCCACCGGATACTACTTCGGCGCGTCTGCAACTACCGGAGATCTGAGCGATAACCATGACCTCATAGCCATCAAGATGTATGAGCTGGACCTTCTGGAAACGGTAAGTTTTAATGATAATGTTCGTTAGCAGCACCTATCTTAGCAAGAATTATTGCTATTATCCCTTTAAAAAAAATTGATTTCTCAGATCTTTTAGATGATCTTTAAAATGCTGCTGTTAAACCACATGTCTTGTAACAGCTGGTTTGATTTAAGTCCACATAAATATAATATATTTTTTTTAACTTGTAAATCTGCCGCTGTAACAGCATTGTATTCTGCCTACTCACTCTTCTCTGGTCGTAAGTGCTGAGACCGACAGTCGTTTAAAATAGACGAAAAACATATAGTATTCATTATTATCCAGCTAAAGATTTTCTCTAACGGTTTTTTACTCCATGTTCACATAGCAAAGAAACGATGAAGACAGATCAAATATCATACCCTCGGCTGCATCCTTCGAGGCGCCCAGAGACAGAGTGGAGGACTCCAAGCCCGCCATGTCGGGCGTCAAAACCTTCCTCTACATGATGCTTGTAGCGATCGTTATCATAGTTATAGTTGTTCTAGGTATTATGTGGTATCAGAAAAAACAAGAACATTCTAGAAAGAGGCTCTATTGATGACACCAGTGTTGGTTAAAAAAGCGTTCAGTTCAAAGCAGGTCGAGGCCAAAAGACATTTCCGATTTATTAAATGATGTGCCTCTGGACGCTAATCTTTCGTAATAAAAAGAAATTATTTAATTTCAGATATTATGTTGGTTTTTTACCAAAAAGGCTCTTTTGTCAAAGAGCAGGTCCTATTTGCCGACTGATATTTATTTTACGATAAACTTCTTTTTATTTAATTAATTACCATTTTGAAGTAAATTTGCAAACATTCTAAAGGTTTTATTTAAATTCATGTTTAATTGCACATTTCGATTGCGGAGTTTGATGGCTTTAAGATGTGACGTCATCATGTGCCTCTCAGTCAGAAGAGGTGGTGCTGGCAGCTCGCAGCTTAATCGTCTTCACCATCCGAAGAGCTGCATGAGTCAGTTCTATTAACTGATTCATGCAGCTCTATGTCTATACATACATGATAACGTAAGTCGAGCACTTTCTCCCCAATGCTTTGTATTAATTACACCATCGCCTCAAACGATATTTCTTGCCGAAGACCGTTTAGTTAGCTTCTATTTCTGCTACCAAACCGTACTGTGCTAACATTGCTGTGTTTTGGTTTAAAGGGGGTGTTGGTGAAATCACCGCCAGAATGAGACTTAACATATAACTCAAGGCGACAAACGCAATTTGTAGCTGTGCGTATCATCTTATCCAACACTATGTTGTTTTGGGCGAGCGTATCACTTACCATCAGGGTAACCGCTTGCTCGTCTCATCATCTCGTTGAATAAAAAAAAACTATCAAGCGGTTGATTGACTTATAGGTGTTTTTATTTTTTTGCTCTATAGGATGCTACTATCAAATTGTTTTAAATGTCAAAAAGACTAACAGTGTGTTCTCATTCGGATATAGATAACATAATTGAGCGTACTTCAAGATTTGAACCTTAATCAAACAAACTTTTTTTTTTATAAAATACAATAACGTGAAAATAATTACCGTTTCATATATTTTCTATGTATTGTAAACAATCTCAGTTACATTTAGTCGTTATTTATATTAATAACAATAGTTGTTTAATTCAATCATTGACATCAAAAATAACTCTTAAATACAGATATTTTTAATAACATCAGCAAATAAGATATAATAATGAAAACATGAAAAAATTTATTTCTTTTGTTATTGCAATGAAACGTTTCATTTGTTATGGTTTGCTTTTGGCGAGTAAAACTGTTTTAAGAATTTTGTACTACTTTACTTGCATCACTGTAAAAACTTATAATAATAATAAAAACCAAACAAAAACACTTTTTTTCAATACTTCATGTAATAAAAAATTTATTTAACCGAAGAATTAGAAGTAAAATTTAACTGAAGAAATATAAAATGTAATTGTGTTAATTTGGAAGGTGATGCCCACCACATGCTAATCTATTGTAGTTTGAGAAACATTAGCAATTAATATGGAATTTATACAGACAGATACTTTCTATTAAATATGAACACTTGGTTTAGTATTTTATCACAGCAAAATTAATTTATAAGAAATACATATAAATGTACATTTATTGAAACAGATGTGTTATGAGACATAACATCCTATGTCTCCTTACTGGCAACAAAAGGGTGGGCATGTTACCACCATGTAAAGATCCTACTGTTCTCATCCCTTCATGGAATAAATAAAATACTCTGTTTCATTCAATATTATATCTAAAATTGTATAATTGTATTTTCTATATTTTGGACATTACAACCAATTGTATAAATTGATGATATTTCTAGAAATAAAAAATGTTTTCATTTTATTACAACTTGCAAATTTACAAGTTTAAAAACTTTATTTTAACTATGACATCACAATCTCATCTATGGTATCTTTTTAATTTCAAAAATATAAAAATCACATTTTTTTTATAGTTTTTATTTAATTTATAAGAAAGCAATAGGCTTATGGCCATACTACAGTGCCACTTATTGTTGATAAAACTAAGACTTATCAAATTAATTTCTTTAAATCTCGAGAGCTAAACTAAAATAAACCAAATTTTAGCATCAATTATTCCAATGGATTAGAAGTATTTTTATTGTCTTCCTGATAATGTAATTTTGTATTATGCTTATTAAACCTAAAAAATATGCATTCTCAGAATTTGGATGTAATTATTATATACCTTTGAGGTGCAGTGTTTAATTGTTTACCTGGCAACACGGATATTTGGTTGATTCCATGGTCACCATTTACTTGGTTTCATTCCAATGGTCACTACTACAATGGTGCTATAACCGCATTGCTGTATTCCGTACGTTGAAGTGTTAGCCCATTGTATGAAAAACAACATTGGTCACGTTTTGTTAGTGCCGTTGATATTTTTGTATAAAAGTATGGAAAAGATTGGCTTTTCAGTTCACCAAATGTTAATCACACTAGCTCTAAGGATTTTCAAAAAAGTATTAAGTGGATATTTCGAGTCTGATAAAACTGACAAGTGGTGTTTGTGTATGTGTACTGTATGGTTTTAT
The DNA here is from genome assembly GCA_018246255.1 of Pachliopta kotzebuea. NCBI lineage: Eukaryota > Metazoa > Arthropoda > Insecta > Lepidoptera > Papilionidae > Pachliopta > Pachliopta kotzebuea. Next base: position 11,143 of record DWLS01002081.1, read on the forward strand.
GAGTTTACAAAATAAAGTGATTTTATGTAATATTTATTTTATTCTTTCCAGACCGAATCAAAAGTGACGAATTTATATATATATATTGTACTTCACACTTATTTCACTCATGGTTATGAACTCCCGACCATATAATACTTCAGAGAATGCTCGAAGACCTACTTCGAAAAAGCATCCTCTCACACCAACCCTCTGGTAACCGATGCTATCAATTACTACCCGCAACTAAAACTTAAGACCCGTAAGCGCAAACCACGCCATGCGCTAATCCAGCCATGCCGAAGCCGTTATAGGTTTGAACGCCGACTTTCTATTCCAAAGGTAGCGGGTTCGAATCCGGCCTGCACTAATGAATTTTTCAGTTTATGTGCAATCACTGTAACATCAACTAATATCACGTGCTTTAAGCCATGTATCAAATCGGGTGGCTATAAACCTCAAAAAATAATACAACCATCCCAAGGGTACAGCACACCACGACCACACACAACATAGCACACACCATCACTGATCAAACAGTCTCCGACATTACCAACATTCACTTTATCGCATAATCACGCTGCCCTTTCTTCTTAGTACCGCGCCCCCGCTACACACACGTTGTGTACACAAGGTACGTTCACGTTCCAGGGCAGTTCTCACCGCCCACAGCTTACGGTACAGATGAAGGTAGTTGGAGAACGGGTCTGAGTCTGTCTTCGGTGACAAAAAGTTTAAAAGTGCCCCCATGGCGGGTGTATCGTCTGGCTAGAGCAATAACGCTTTCCATCCGTTGTCTATAACGGTGCTACTATGTCGATGTATTTTCGAATTGACCAGCCAGCCAAGCTCACATGCGTGTCAGTGTATCTTTGATCAACGATAGGCGACAAAGCTCCGGTTTCAAGATATTATGTCGGCCTTCTTGAAGGGCCAGAAAAACGTGTGATCGGCGAAATACAAAGTAGATAAAGAAAGTCATGGAGTTTCCGGAAAATGTCCTAATGGAGGGAGAGCGGTACGTAAAGTACAACTTATGTAATTACGAAGTAACGAGGCAATCGCTTTAACGGGAATATCAGCAACCTCATTTTCATGTCAAATATGGTTATTGTAAAACCACGTTGTGTTCACCAACTCGATGAAAATGATTAGAAATTTAAATAAAAGGAATTTGTAGTTAGTATTGAGGTGTTTCCTTTTGGTAGAAGCTGACACTTGTTTCATTTCCTTGTTACATTTGTCATTCATTTTAAAAATTATAGAATGGTTGCTCAAATAATGTGCCTTTAAACTGTTCTGAATTTCGGAGAAAATTATAGAAAATATTCAATTTTAGAATTTTAAATCGGACCGTTTGTCCGTTGGATAGACGGGGATTTCTCCCCTAATGTAAATATAAATTGTCTTAAGAGATTTTGTGTAAAAAATATTATTTTTGACAGACATATCTTATTTATTTCAATAATCTTACGAATTCAGTTGTTTGAATATATTGTTCAAGTTTATAAACATAGTTATATTATTTTATTAAATAAACCACCACTTTTAAGTTATAAATAGTTCGTAGTATCATTCTAAGTGATATTGTTTTTAATTTTCATTTATAATTCAAAATCTTTTTCGGCTTACATTAATTTCATAATGTTTAATTGGCAACATTAAAAAAATATGTCAAATTATTGACCGATTACTCGACGGCTATTGTAAACAAATATCAAAACGATAGTTTATTTACTGTAATAAGTAATAATGTCCAAAATGACCAATGTAAACTCTAGCTTAGCTTATGAGATACTTCTCTATTTAAACTCTTTTTATTTGGGTATGTTCTTCGTTTGCGAAGTTGCTATGGGAATATTGAAAGCTATAAATGTTACTTACCCAGAGAACGCTCTAATTACTGAAGCTGGAATATTTTGCGCTCTATGTTTAGTCGAAGTTATACGTATTTTCTTGGGACGAAGAGGAAATTTGGCAAGTAAAAGTAGGTGGTAATGTTAAATAATAATTATTTTATTAATTTCTGTTACAGGAAATTTTCTGTTAGAACTTATTTGTTTTATAGTACGAAGCGAACAAAGATTTTCACTTGATGTTAAGTAATATGCTCCGACGTAGCTCTAAGGATTGCTAAACTAAGTGGTAATGAGCAGGACATATTGTTTGAAGGACTGATAGCCGATGAGGTCATAAGGTTTTGGAAGTGGCAGCCGCGTGCTAGTAAAAATCTTATTGAAAATCCCTCCACAAGATTAATCGACGATCTGGTTATGGTCGCGAGAAACCATTGTTTGTGTGCAGTGCAGAACTGAAAGCAAACACTGAACCAGATTGTGCCTATCTATTTGAGACCAAGGTAGTTTTCAGCAAGAAATTTCTGCCACAAATATACTGTTGTTTCTAAGCATTTTTACATGATTTTAATTGAATAAAGGAAATCATTTTAACTTAATTTATTGCTGATATATTTTTCTATTATCTAAGTATTAAATCTTTTTATTACAGAAGTTCCTGTGTTTTTCTCAGTGTTATTAACCATTCCATCGGCAGTGGGTGTTTGCTATTTTCTCATTTATCAAACATACATACTCAGACTTGAGTACATATGGTGTGCAGTGATGCTTATGTTCCACACATTAGAACTAGCATTTGCCATTCTTTTCATTTTGACTGTATGTAAAAGCCATCAATATGAATAGAATTCAAAAAGAAATTATTTCTTGCCAAAGAAATTTTGAATGCCAAATATAAAATTGACTGAATATTAACTATGACATTCAGCATTTATTAAATTCATTCCACTTAGCCATAATACAATAATATTTATAAGAATAAATATATGCCTATTAAAGTTTATTAAAATATCTACTTTGAATGTTATAAAGATAATGTAAGATTTTTCTCTAAGTAAAAACCTTTTTTTATTCACCTATTCCAGATATTAAGAGTATCAAATTGTTATTTTGTATTTTTGTTTAAAAATACTCGAAAAAATTCTGTACATATAAAAGTACTGGACAATGTACACATTGTTTTTTTAAATTATTTAGTAATCTCCAAGTTAAATATTTTGAATAAATACATTTTAGAATTAATTATCCTAGGCTCCATAGGATATTGGACTTGTAGTTGATATATTGGGTTATTGAAAAAAATTAAGTAATTTCCCTTAAAAATTTATCAGGCTTTTCTAATTACATTTTGTACTAAGCTTAACTATAATAAATTTATCAAAGGTATAGATAGAAGAAATGATAAATCCTTTTGTAGCTTATTTATTTAAAGGCCTAAGCAAGTTTGTAGTGACCGGTGTGAATTATTTTATGAAACAACATTCCTTGACTGTAATATTATATTACTAGCTTTTAAATTTCTGTAATACACAAGTTTTGCATTTTTAAATAGTTTATTTTTTAGCAAACGAATACTAAGATCTATGTTTAAAATTAAATTTCACTTAACAAAATTCTTTTCATGTTTTGATATGGAATTTTTAGTTTTTGTAATTAATACATGAAAGTGGTGATATTTAAATATTTAGCTTTGTAAACATTCTTTTTAATACAAATATACTCTCTGTATTTATAAGTGAAAATTGTAAGTGATATTTGCTTGTAATAAAACTAGTAAGAAATCTATAATCTAGTTTATTTCACAATTATTCATCAATCAAAATCAATTTCACAATTAAATGACAATGTCCTTCTGTCCATCAACAATTTTCAATCTCGAGAACTACAAAGGGTAGGAGGCTGAAATTTGGCATACAGACAGATCTCTCTGAGATAAGATCAGAGTTGGTTTTGTTGGTATGTGGTCGGGTTCCCGCGTTGTGGGTGTCCAAACTTTCAAAATTTTGTATGGGCCACTTGTATTCCTTCATTAAACTTAAAAATTAATTGTTATTAGGCGGTACAATATGTTCTGGTAGTTTTTGGCATTCAACCTTTGTGACTTTCAGAGCACAACCTTCAGGAAGGTTCCTCTCTATGTATTCAAGATAGGTGTCACATGTGGACCCTGTGAGCCTCTGTAAATGTATAAATCTGAAATATGTCCGGATTTCATACTGAACTCTGTGTTTTTTATAAATGTGTACACATCTCAGTAGAGTGTGTCTCTCTTTTTCTGCTTTTCTAAGAGCCCAACTGCAAAAGAATTATTTTAATGATTAAATAAGTTTCACATTTATTATTTTAATTTAAAATTTGTGCAATTGTGTAAAAATAATAAATTTTTATTCTTCTTTACCTGATTGCATCAGCGTAAAGAGACTAAAGTGTTGACTTAAATATTTCATAAAGCTTGTAATTTAAAACTAGGAGGACTATACAATAAATATACATTTCAAAATAAGTAAATGAAAAATCAGTTCTTGCAATTAAAGGGTCATGAATGGGCAAAGTAAGCACTGTGAATGTAAGAGGATAAAAAAACATTCCAATAAGAATCACACTGATGATGTTACTCTGACTTTTGTGTTCAAACCATGAAAATTTGTCCCAGGCCATTCCAACACATTCTAATTTTAGAAAATAATGAAGACCTAAATAATTAGACAACACATACATTGTATTTTGGCCTATTTTGATATCTACCCAACTAACACTAAGCTGCTTCAGGTTATCTATTTTATTATATCAACCATTATACCATATGTACTAATTTAGTGATAAACATTGAATTTTAAAAATTTAACATTAATCTCCAAACAAATAACAATAATTTCAATGATAAAAATAAAATATATTTCTCATCACATTCTTTTTGATATCATAAGGCCTACATCCAGCAGTGAACTGCACCAGGATAATGATGATGTTCCCAATGTCCTCTTATTATTATACAATTAACCCATTCCTTTTAAACCAAAATCTAACACTTAATTGAATAAATCACTACATACTAAATTTTCTCAACATATATGACATGGTTGTATTTAGATAAATGATATATTTGTTTGTTGTTAAAGCCTTACAAAAACATTTAAGAATGTTTAATACATTCTTTTTAAATCTGAGAAATAGAGACTTGAAATTCGACGCTAGTAGCTAAGCAACCACAAGGTCATATGTGCAATGATAACAAAGTACTTACTTTTTCGTAACCTCGATTCCCAAATGTGATGCAGCTGCGATACAAAACCATGAATAACTAAGAAGCACCGCAGGGTCTATACCTCTCATTTCTAACTCAACTCTTTTATACAATTTATCCAATTCTAGTGCGGGTACATTTTCTATAGGTTTTGTTGATGGAGTAATTATAGCCGTTGACATTGGACGCAAAATATATTTTATTGTATTATGATTGAAAGGAACACTATTCCGAATGGCAGGTACAGTTCTCCAAATATTCTATGAACAATAAAAACTAGTTAATACATAAGTATTAACATTAGTTATAGGTTACTTAAATTAATGGAAAAGATATCGGATGTTTAGACTAGTACCAACCTTAATTATATTCATTTTGGTCTTTAATATTATTTTATCACATAAAATATAATATGTTGCTTTATTAGGTAATTAAATTATAACATAAACTTTTTCAAAGATAAATAATTTTAGTAACTGTCATTTTCTTTAAATTAGAAAGACAAAGGTAATCTCCTTTACGTATCTGTGATCTACAGCTGTAGTACTAGTAATTGAATAAAATCAACTAGATTATAAATTATGTAATTAATATAAACGTTACGTAAGGAACCAAATTCAACTTCAGAATGTGCAAATTTTTTTGAATTTATATAAAGTTCTGAAGTAACTGAACAACTAACGGTGCACAACTTAATTCCATCGAAAAAAAATTACGGAACACTAAGCACATTAGTTTCAATCCGCTGCTGGATTTACGTGTGGATTCTGATCTGAAATGACTAAATCTCTTTTTGCGATCAAAAAACAAAGTCTAATTTTCGTAAGAAAAACCATCCCAGCGCCTGTTCGACATAATACAATAATTTTTCTGTATTAAGTCGAACAGGCGCAGTGATCAATGAAATTACTAGAGAAGTCCTAACATCTTATGAAGATGGTCAGTCATGATGTGTTCACTCGTGCATAATTATCATGGACAGGTCAATTAAAATCGAAAATAAACATCATGCTCCTAAATTCGTTTCAGTTAAGCGGCAGCATATCAATTAAATAGAAATTTATGACTACACTCAGTTTCTTTTAGTTTTTGCACCGTGTTAAAATACTACTACTATGATTTTATAAAAAATGTAATTACATTTTTAATTAATTGAATATTGCTTTATTAGGGTCAAGTAATTAAAATTGGCAATACCAATTTACTCGTTACAAGATATCGATCTTGAATATATCATTACCTCCTGAGAGCCTGCCCCAAATTAAGTCCATAGTTTTTATTCATCGCCTATTAAGAATTTTTGGCCAGGTAAGTCTGTAGTAGAACGTTTGTATAATAGTTTTGGATTTGCATTTCGTGTTGACTCTTTGTAACGGTCTTCATTTCTTGTAAGGTAAATTAGGGTTTCATGTTTTAAGATTTTTATTTAAATGTTAATTTTTTGTTTTAATTGTCATTAATAACAAATTTTCAATTTAATTATTAAAATAATTCGTAACTGTATAAGAGATAATAAAAACATTAGGTATCTATTACGCTTCTGTTCGCTGTCCTCTTAATGCGCAGTGACCAAAAGATCTGATTTTCGGTGTTGTAATTGCCAGAGGATAATATACTTAATTCGTAAAAGTATTGTATTTTATAGATCGCAGCACACAGCAACTTGATTTTTCGACCTTACCTACATAATATTCAAATTTATTTATCCTTTTACTAAGAACTTATGAACTATACTCGTCGGCGTAACAGTTTATCTTGCTGTATTGAGTTTTTGATTTTCATTGTAATTCTTACTAATATAATTTTATTTTCCAAGGTTTGAAATGGCGGAAAGAAAACATATCGTTCGTTATGAAGAAGAAGAAGAAATAGTTTATAACGTAAACTGTTTTATGGAAGAAGAAGCTAAAACAGGAATTAGAGGCAATAATCAAATTTTGGAAAGAACTGCGGCTGCAACAGGCATTTCCATCGCTATGGTAAAAGAAATTTTGAAGGATTACGAACACGCATCATTAAAAAATGAAACACCAAATACCATAAATCTAAAACCAATTACAGACGTGGATTGTTTTGATCAAGGGATTATTAGAAGATTGATACATAACTTTCATTTAATACATAAGGAACTTCCAACATTGGAAAAATTGAAAAACGTTTTACAAAAAGAAATTAATTTCCAAGGGACTGAAGAAAAGTTGCGGCAGATTATAGAGATCCTGGGTTTTACGTGGAAAAAAGTTCAAGACAATAAAAAAATTATTATAGAAGAGAACGAAACTAGATTCAAAAGGATTGTATACTTTGGAAAGATTGAAAATTATGAAAATGGTGGTAGACCTATTATTTATGCTGATGAATCATTTGTGGAGATACCACACTCAAACGGGCAACGAATTGTTATACTTCTTGCTGGTTCTACAGAAGGCATTTTACTAAATACTTTACTGACATTCAAAGTTGAACGTAACATAGGAATGTACAGCAAGCGCTCAAACGCTAAGACATACGAGAATTGGGTACGCACACGCCTAATGCCAAATATTCCCAATAACTCCGTTGTCGTGTTTGACAATTTGTTGTACTATAAGAACCAATATTACCCAGAACCAACATCTTTGTCTAAAACATCAGAAATGAAAGCATGGATTACAAAAAAAGGGATTGACTATAGCGAAGATATGCTTAAACCACAGTTATACAAAATTATTAAATCCTATAAACCACATCATCATTTGAATATAATTAAAAAAATATTGGTCGAAAATAATTATGATTTTCTTCAACTGCCTACTTATCATTCAGAACTTAGTCCAATTAAAGCAATTTGGGCTTCTACTCAAGAGTATATAATCAGCAGGGCGGGGGTAGGTCCAGAACTAAGCCACTCTTGTGGTTAGACATTAAAATGTCTAGTACTGGGCCTACCCCTAGGC
>DWLS01002082.1:0-19136 GCA_018246255.1 Pachliopta kotzebuea
TCGTTGCGGGCGCCGAAGCAGCACCCTCGTCTCGGCGCGCAACGCGTGCGCCCACACCGGCGCCCCGTAGAGCGCCATCGAGCGCACCACGCCGGCGTATAGGCGCCGACTCGGCGCGTTGGGTCCCCCGACGTTGGGCAAGAGGCGGCTCAAAGCGCCGCACACGCCCATGAGCCGGGGCACCAACCGCCGAAAGTGCTCGACGAAGGTGAGTCTCGAATCTAGGACCACTCCTAGGTAGCGCATTGCCGGGGAGACGGCAATGCGCACCCCGCCCACAACGAGCACCGAACCCACTGGAGGACCGCGCCGCGGAGCGTGGAAGCAGAGCGCCTCACACTTTGGCAGCGCGACCTCCAGCCCCAGACGCCGGATGAGCTCCACCAGACGCGCAGAGCCAGCCGTCGCCCGGTGACGCCAGAGCCTCGTTTATCGATTAGCAGGATGTACCCGCGAGTAGAAGAAATTGGCTTGGGTCCCGTAAAGTGTTATGTAGAACTCTTTATACTCCCTATTAATATATTACTTACTTCTACTCCAAGAAAGCAAGCCTCAGAAGAGGAGAAAATTATTTTTTCTTGTACTATGTGGTTTTTATACTTATTAAAATCCCGTTAGTTACAGTGCCTTTTGGGAGACCCAAAGAAGGAATCGGTGCCCTTCAGCAAATGCCAGAAAGAAGCATAGATAAGCTCAGCACCATTACTTTTTCAATTCAAACAAGAGGTCATGCTGTTTGTCTAGAAGAAATAAAGTAAAACTCAATTCGAGTAAATCAGTGATCGGGTTTTATACATAATATTCGGGTTGACGTGTTCCGGATTGAAGGGCGCTGTTTGGTAGTGGAATTACAGGGGTAAATAGACTTAACACCAAACATCTCAAGACGACGAGCGCAATGTAGTGCAGCGTATACTATCTTACATATATGTAACAGTGCCACGTTATTCTGGGCAAGAATATCACTAAGCATCAGATCAACGCCTTACTCGTCCCGATGAATAATAAAAATTGCGGTTTATATACAATCCAATGAAATTGTTTCATGTTAATTAAATATTAGTAAGTATTAGACATTGTGTTAAAAAAAATCAAGCATAATTTTACCAAGTTATACAATCAGGAAACATCGCCGATTCGTTAGGTTTGAATTATTTACATATTCAATTACGACCAAAATTCATTAATTTCCTTGTTAATAAAATATTTTTAGTATAAATGGTTAAAGAGTTTTGTATCGTAATCGTTCATTAATTGTTGAATTCCAAAGCGTGTGGGAGTTATCAGATCACGTCAGGAAATTTGGGCAAGCGCGATGACAAACGCAAGCCGTCTTCCTGGGGTGGTCAGCTCATCTTGGTCAACTCTTTTGGTTCTACCTAAAAGAAATACTAAAGTTAAATTAACAAACCGTGCCTTAATCTTATCCAATTCTCTTTCCCTAACTTGCTATAATTTCTAATTATAACAAACGTTTGTTGTTCATGGACCCTAAGTCTGACTAACTAAGCAAAACCAACCAGTTGATCTGTAAACAAAGGTTTATTTGATAAACAAAGACTTCAAACCCTCTCTGTTCATAGGCAGTGAAGTATGAACATAATATACTAATTAAAATTATAATACAACTAAAATACCTCTTAATAGATATTTAGTATTATATAATGTGAACAAGAAGTAAGATTTATACGAGTGTATACATAACACTGAAAATTCTTTTGATTTATTTCTTTATAAACAGATATTTACACATGGTTTATTAAGTATTAATATTTCTTCACTCACCTCTCTATTTCCAATAATTTTTCCATTTATTGTATTATATACACGGCAACTTGCTTTATCCTTTACTTTCATTTACTTTCTTCACAGACCTGCTGAAAGAAAACTCTTTTGGGGTTAAAAGCTCTCCTTTGTACTTTTCTTTCACCAATATATTTATATTCTTGTCTTCTTGTGTACAATAGAGAATAAATAAATAAATAAAACAGATCGTCAGTAGTAAAATGTTGTCCCTTTATAGTAGTACTTATTTAAAAAACAAAGTTTGAACAAAAATGTTGTTTCTCTTAACTTTTGTAACTCATATTGGGATACATTTTATTTTTTTCTAGGTCAAACATTAAAGGGATAGAACCCGTAATTCTTGATCCTATTTTTAATGTTACATCAATAGATTTTTTAAAGTTCAAACATTTTAGAAAAATTACTAATGTATGCTGCAAACTAAAACAAACCCTGTAGAGGAATACTTTTATTAAATTGTAATAGAACTTCGGTTCAAAAAATGCTTTTGAAGACATTTGTTTATAATATAGCTACAAATTTTCTTAACTTCTAGTTAATTAAAAGAAGTAAAATCAAAGAAGCTATTTAATTGTGTTAGGAAACAGTTTAAGACTTTCAAGTTGCGGAGAAACTTCCAACCTTAGTCTATTTCAATTGACTCTCGTAATGTAACAGCTATTTAGAATACAGCGTTATACGACGGTCGTTTGTCGGGCGCGTTTAATAAAAAAAAAGCGGAATCTAGATTCATGTGAAATGGGCAATTTCGGGTTTTAATATTTAATCATAAAGGGGCGAGAAATTTTAATGGTTATCATAACGAAATGCTGTGTGACGGTAGGCGCAGCAATCTCCGGAATGTCAGCAATAAACGGCAGATGCTATGGAGTATCAGCGTAGCGATATGTTACAAAAATATATTGCCTCAGCAAATTACAAGCGATTTAATATATATTTGGATTTTTTAGCTAATAACAAATATGTTAATCTAAAACATATTGTTTAGGTAAACAACTGACAAGAATTTTAGAACGGTCTATTTTGCTGTTCAAAAGTAAAACGCCATAAGCTATCGACTTCATCACCTTTAAGAGTAGTCTTTGTTATGAAATAAATGATAGTACGATCAAAGTGATAAAATTTATAAAGTAGTATAACAAACAGATACCATTTTTTTGTACTCAGGGTACATAAAAATGTAGATTTTTAAGTAGAAACTTATTATCATAGAAAAACATTTAAAATGATATTGTTATATGTATGGTTATTGTTTAATCGTAACAATTATAAAGCGCTCATACATCAAGCGTATCGCAAAACGTTACAAGTACTAAAGTCGTTTATAACACAGTACAGACAATAATTTTCTGCGCTACGGCCATGCATGCAGGTCTGGTCAAACAAATCACTTGCCAGTCTAGTTTTGTCGGAATAGCCAATCCATTGCAAATTTGTTTACGACGAGCACAGTATAAAATTTTTCCTCTTCTTAGTCTCCAAATATTCTGGTGAAATACCGAATGTTTAAGCTTGCATTTTTTATATATGTATACAGCAGTCTTCAAATATAAACTTGGCAGCTGATACAGTATTCGCAAAAGGAGCTCCTTAAGAAAGGAGAAAGCCTCTAGACTTTCCAGCAATAAGTACAACCAATTTTTTATAAATAAACGAATTCTGATAGTTGTTTTAAAATGAACTTAGAATAATAAACCATTTAACCGATGTTTAATTTAGACCAGTCAACTAACGCTCACAAAAGAGTACTCTATGTTCTGTTTAAACTTTGCAACTGTTTAGATGAGTGAAGTTAGTTAAAAACACAAACACGTCTCTCATACGTTAAATACTGTTGGTTTTGTGGGGGTCAAATTCAAACAATAACCTGCAGTTTTAACAGCATTGCTGTTTCCGCATGTCAACATATAATCACTGGTGTATTCTAGGCCAACATACTTCCCCATTTATGGTAGAGCTCATTATCACATATTAATCATGTAAAATTGAGAACTTATTGTAGGCAACAAACCTGTAGATGTATAACCTTTTAATATAATACTTTATTACTAAAAATCTTAACAAATCAAACCTACTATAAATAAGTAAAAATAACAGTTATTCAACAAGGGATAAAAATATTTGTTTGTTTAAGGAATTAATCATAGATTCCACCAAAAGACATTTCATTCTTGAAATATATTTATAAGATTGAAAAACAATTCGTTAGGTATAAATTTTAATAGAAACGATACTGTAATTTTTTTAACACGCATATTTTTTGTCGGGTGTGATTTCTCTGACATATCCGGAATAATATTACTTAATAGCAATATTCCCATTATCTCCTACCACAGCCTTTTTTGTAATAAAAAGTTAATGTAATGGGTTTGAATCAAATCTCAGGCTCAATAAACGTGACGATTATTTTCCCTTATGTAACTTCTTTGGGTTCAACATTAAAATGGAAGATTTACAATTTGACTCTAAAAATTTATCGGTTTGAAGACTAATTAATACATACCCATAAACTTAATGATAAACATATGCAATGAATTAAATGTAAAATAGTCATTTAAATATTTAATTATGCAGCTCCTAACTGTGTTGTATGCAATACTTATGTTTGTACTCTTGCTACTTTTTAATGCCAGGCGCTTATACAGAATGTAGACGAACAATCTCATATTGTTACTCATAAATATATTTCGTGAGTGCTGAAACTGAAAAAACATATAAAAACGTTTTAAAAATATGTTGTAAAGCTAAAAAAAATCAATGACTTGTTAACTGACCAAGCAAAAATCGTTTGATATTAACAGAAATTTATTTATCCTTTAGTGGTTTTTTTCTCATGATTTATAAACTTTAAATATTTGTAGTTAAACTAATTTATTGGTTTCATAATTAGTTATAATGGTTCTATATTTATTTTAACTGAATATTTTCAAGTTAAAATTTAAACCTGGAATAAATTACGTTGAATATTCAGTTCATTAGGATTCCGCAAACATCTGAACAGAAGCTGTTTCACTGTTATCAGCGTAAATGCCGCGACTCCAACATTTGCATTGGATATGTTACAGCTACAGGCACTCTTACGTGATTTGGTAGTTCCAAGAATAAGTTTAAAGGCTACATTACATCGTAGCAAGCGGTATCAAGATTTTTTATAACTACATATAAATTTCACAGCAGGACTGAATAAAAATGACAATGTCTTGCTCTACAATTTACTGGAGCTAAGAGATTTAACATCGCGTTTCAAAATAAGCAACACTATGTAGTTTACTTTAAGGTTTTGCTCGTCCGTAATCTTCGTGGAGTAAACGAAAACATTTTTCTTTATTTATATAGTTGCTTTGCTTCTTTACTAGACTTTAAATGATGTGTTCAAATATAATATTTCATTAACAAATATCCATACTTTTAAATTACCATACCAATTGGTTGACGGAACGAGACTAAAAAAATATTACTTAGACTATTTCCATTATGACCTTCAATACCAACTTGTCTCAATCTTAATTTAACCGGCGCTAACTTTCTTTCTAACTACTTGTCAGAACGATATCGTCTATTCAGGCGAAATTAGAGATCACCAATAGAATTTCAAGATTAAAACAATTTGGGCACTTCTGTCAAATTACTCGCCAACTTAACGTTAGGCAGCAATAATTATCGACCGAAATTCAAATTTTCTAATGTAGTACTCTTATATGTACTTAAAATTGCTACATTAATTAATTATGAGGACATTATAAACAAAGAAATTAAAATTCAGGCGCTAATAGACCAAAACTTTGCTTCTGCAATTCGGCTATTGATACTGCCGAGGTCTATATAATAATGTCGCTAATATATATTTTATTTTACTATATAAATATAACAATACTATTTAAAATATTCCTGCAAGTAATTATATTTATAGCAACGTATAACTCAAATGACAATATCCCCGACCTCATGACTATAATAGTAAATGAGGTCGAGGGAACTATGATGTATTACTAAACAGCGGTCGAGGTTTTTTAGCATCACATTACATAAGATAAAAGAGGAAAGGATAACGCACACAAAGAACAAGCACCATAATGTGCACAAGACCCTAAAACATTAGATTTTACGTCCCAATTAGCACAAACAATACTGTCTTAATAATATTTGGTGACAAAATATTTGTTATTATAACAGCAATGACTTTAAATTTACAGACATCTATTATTACTTGTCAGTAAATAAAAATACTTATATTAAGAACACATTATTCGTTTTAAAAAGAAAATAAGAAGAAGGCAAAAATCATGATTGCTCAGTTTGAAAGTTAATCGTAGGCGATATACGAACCGAAGAGAAGCAAGTTCAATTACCAAGTTTAAGTTTTCAATGAAGGAAAACACCGTGAGGACTTGTTCGAAGAACCAACACCCAGAGTCACAAGTCTAAGTTAAATAAGGTCTCAATTCACAGTAGTGGATTAGGAAGATAAAACACAATGCAAAAAAATCGTACCTATTTTTGTTTAATTTACCATCATTAAACATAGTTCACCATAAATATGTACTCTATCAATGTTCAAGTATTCTTTTTCTTGCATTGCGACGAATTCGCATGAAATTTACTTATGTAATTATCTTAATCATGTATATATCTATATGTCTGTAGCAATGTTAGCAGTGTTCAATTGGAAATTTAATGCCTTATTTTATATCGCGCCATAACTTCCAGGGATTTACAGCGTTGCTATCACTTTAGGTTATAAATCCGGCTTTCCGTTATGATCCCAGATTTGAGTCATATTTTCATTTTAATGTCTAAAAACGTTTAATATCAATAATTCAAATCGTAACGTTTACTGATTACTGGTTATTTGAAATTATTTTCATTATATATTCTTTTAAAGTAAATCGTCCAACACTAACGAAGTTTTCAGAGCTCTGCTTGATAAGTACTAATGTCCCAAGGCTGTTATACTTCATCATCATTTTCATATTTATATCATATTTATTTACTACATCAGGCAATAGACGTCCATTGCTGGCCATAGGCTGCTCCCAGTAATGGAGGGTATTTGGGCCGTCTACCAGCAGGCTGGCCCAATGAGAGTTGGTGGGGAGCCGGAGCCTCGATTGTAGATTAGCAGACTGTATCACGAGCAGAAGAGGTTGACTTGGGTCCTTCAGTTGTTGTGTGGGACCCCTTACACCCCTTATTTATTTATCTAAATACAAATGCTTCTTATTTTTAAATAGTTTAACAAAACAAAAACTTTTAAGACAATTTGCATGATTTCTAGTAAACGTTAATTTTTTTGTTAAGGAAATTGTTTAAAAAAACAAGAACATTGTTAATAAAAACTTTATTTAATAAAAAATAAATAACTTGATTAATTTGGCGGCAAGATAGCTTCTAGAGTTGGAGTAATAACTAACTATCACTAACTCGAACTCTTCTACGAGGAACTCTATCCCTAAGTCTACAAATGGCGATGGTAACATTGTATTGGCAATTGTGATATAGAAGAGTATAGATACATTCTATAGAGAAATATCGAGCAACAGTTATTGAAAAAACATTAACATTACAAAGTGTAGTAACATTATTTTTATAGAAAAATCCCCCGGACTTCATTACTATTTGATATTCATATGATTTATGCATAAAAGAAATATTTTATAATACTTCAAATTACTCTTCCAACTAGTGTCACCATTGCCAACGTTTCATCGATAGGTAATTTCTAAATTAGTTAAGAGTGTTGTCGATATCGCATTTTATATCAGGACAACAATCAGGATACGGCTTGCGGAAGTCAACTTCGGTGATGTAACATTTGGGATCATCGGTGGCTACGACACCGCATCTGAAACAACAAAAGGGTCCATTTAAACGATAAAAAACATTCAAATAGATGCAGAAAAAGATTAAAGAAAAATCTCAGTAGATTACCAGTAACAGATTGACAACATTTCTCTATTTTTATTTATATAAGGTTTTGAAGAAGTTGTTCAGTATAACAAACAACAGAATGACAACACAAAAGGGTGTAAATAAAGATAAATAATCTTTTAAAGATTTGAAGTGGATACACTGACGAAAGTATTTTCTCAGAGAGACACTACTAGGTCATTATAGCATCAGATATTATAGATATAACCAATGCAGCTAGGTTCTTTCTAGTAGGTTCATATTCTGTTGCCAACCATCAGTGTTCAAACATTACTGTGTTCCGGTTTGAAGGGTGTTGTAATTAAATTACTGGAGTAACGAGATTGGATATCTTCTATTCTAAAACGATGGATATAATCTGATGCATTTATGCCATCCTAACTTCATCAGCACTATCTTAAAACCATGAAATTAATATCCCCTTTGTCGATCAAATGAAAAGAACTAATGATATCAACACAGAGTGAGGTTTTTATTACTTTTTAATCACAACCAATGGACTTTAGCTTATCTTTTTATTTGATAATAAGTGGGCCAGTCGCTATTTCTGAATTTTAAAGGTAAATCTCGTTACTCCAGTAAGGTTACTACTGTGAACTAGTGCTACAGAGCCTTTCAAATCAGATTATATCCAAAAGCTGTCTTAGGGGTATCTGTTTACAGATCTACAAGCTTAGGTGTATGTAGAAATTACTGATGATCTTAAATAAACACATAAATCTTTAATTCAGACGCAAGTCCTTATTAGGTTAACAAAGGTTAGTAACAGTATACAGCTTACTTATTAAGTTAGTTATGTTAGTTAATTACATAATTTTAAACTTATCGTATATCAAGGAAATCATGAGAGGAATTGTTCTCACGTACAATCAAGAACAATACTCCACACGATATCCTTTGAAGAAATTTCTTCCAATGGTTTTTAATAGAGCAAGCAGCTATCATCATCAGATGTATCGATTTTAATTTGAATATTCGAATCGATTGTACCCATTATTATCTTAATCGACAGATGAAGTTTTTGTAATGACTAAATAGAAAATACTTACGAGGCATAGTCAATCATTCCCTCGGAGCATGCGATCCTGTAACAGTAGCCGATAGGATATATTTCTGAACCGTATGGTATAACATCGTTTATTTCCTCGATGTAACACCCTTCTTTATTCGCTGTAATAAAAGAAAAAAATATTTAGTCGTCTTTTTAATATTTACAGTCACAAGATTAACAGATTTATTAAATTAAAAGGTGATAAAGTAATTTCGACGGTAAAGTAACTTAACCTAAATTGAAGAAAAGCGTAAATAGTCGTAATTGATCAAAGTATATTACCTAAGTTTTGGGTCTTATCTAAATATATTACATTACTTGACTTCAACTTTAATTATGACCCCATAACTTCACTAACGAAATAAGACCTTGAATCATATTTGCACGAAAGGACCTTGACTCCGAAGAGTTCGCCTTGAAGCTCTTAGTGTGATATATTATATTTATATTATGAATTCCGCAGATTGATTCAGTTATATAATTAATCATAAATAACTTCATACGCGAGTTTTTGCATAGTTTGTGCAATTAGTTAACAGGTCCTATAATTTTATCATTATTCCATCATCGTCTGTCCTCGGCAGTCCATTCCTAGACATAGGCCTCTCCCAAGAAACTTAGACCACCTGATCAAACACTAGATCATTATGTATGTGTCTAACATTTTATTATATCTTCAATACCCCAATAAAAGACAACATACAAATCAATCATATACAAATATATGTAATAGTTTAAAACTAGACTTTTGATATATAATAACTCTAGTGAATCAGAGATTATGATAATTTTAGAAATGATGAAATAAATTTATTACAGAACTCCTTTTCTTAAAACGGTTGAAGCAATATTTCTTATACAGTTGCTAATTTTAAATAGCGGAAATGATTTAATTTTTTTTGCCAAAGATGTTCGGATAAAGTTTTTAACTAAAAAAGACCTGCTTGAGCGACTTATACATATTTATCATCATCATCAACAGCTTGCAGCAGTCCACAGAACATAGACCTCTCCCAAGGAACGCCTCATATATACGACACTCTTATATGTATTATTATATGCAAATACTAGATAAAATTCTTTTCCAAATCTATATAACAATACTATTTTGACATTTCTTACTAATATTTACTTATATTTTTTGAATTTTCACGCTGGTCTGCTATTTATTTATCACTTATAGCTCTAAGGTTGCGCTTGCCTACAATTAGATTATAAGTTTATTTGCTGTACCATATTATGAGCATTAAAAAGTTAATTTATCTATCTATCAATATACTATCTTCTTAAAATACTATATAACAATGTTACTCACAAATACATTAAATAAATTGAAGGTTATAATAATAGGTAATGCCAGAAATAGGATTGTATCTCTTCCGTCTCTATCGGCTATGATCCCAGCAGTTACTCTCACTTCAACTTAGTCAACTCAGCAATTCCCACTCTGCAAATTCATCTAGATTTATGATCGAATCTTTGCTAGCTGCGAGACTTTGATCATGACTTATCTATTCAACGCTAATTGATTACTCTTTAGTCTACTTTTAGTTTGTAATTTTAACTTTCACCATGACATTAGTCTTTAATAGGATCTTCGACGACGTTTTAAAATATCATCAACGATTTCAAATACTAAAATTACCTGTAAATATCATCATCGACGTATTTACTAGCTCTCTGTTACCAGTATCCAATTTTTTTATTTAATGTTTTCGAGATAGCAAGTTATTAAATGAAGTTTTAGAAGAATTGGACATCGTAATGTTATTTTGTTTTCAAAAATTAATGTTGGTATAATGACTCGGTGATATCTTTTAATAATTTGCAGAATAAAAAGTTTCCGCACAGATAATACATTTGCTGTTTTGTATACTTCAGCAGTGGGATGTCTTAAAGGTAGTTGGAAGATCATTTTCAGGAGAGCCCTTTGTATACGTTCTAACCTAATTAGATGAGTCTTGGCAGCCCCTCCCCAAGAAGTTATGCAGTAATTTAAAATTTATATTATGTCTCATAGCGACGAGCACAACTTGGTGCTGTGTATACAATCCTGCTTATCACCTCGTTGTTATCGGCAATATTAATTACCATCAACTGAACTGTTTGCTCTTCTCGTCGAATAAAAAAATACGTAGTGAATATTTTGTTCAAGATATTGGTTAAAAAAAAATTTTATTTTTCCACCAAAACACAATCAAGATGTCGATCGTTTCATAAATCACCGCGGCGCCGCGGCGGTCACCATACTTGTTCCGATACGTAATTGAATCTATAAAAATGTCATCGCGGCGCCGGCGGCTGCCCAGGACCTGTTCTATCGTTGAGTGATGCTCCGCAAAAATAAAACTGAGTAAAGGCAAAAAAAACAAAATAACTAAAAAACAGGATTCATTTCCACAACCGTTAGCTGAAATATAATGCCGCTGTATAATACTTTAGATTCAATTATAAAATCCTCAGTTTATTCGTTTTCATACCGAGCGAAATCTTTAATCAATTTCGTATAGTATTTGTTAATCTAAATATAAAACAGAAACAACATTTTCAAAGAGAAACAACGAATGACTTTTAATAATCCTGCTAATATCTTTCCTTTTCTTGGCGTGCATCCGTGCAGAAATGGATATCGCTATGCTTACTTAATGACTGATATATATTTGTATATATAACTGCTAACGTTATGAATATATTAATTTTATATTTTTAAATTGCGAATGCAACGAGCAAATACCTATAGTAATATTTTTAAAAATTATTACATTACATCTGATAATTAAATAAATAAGGACCTTAAGGGTAACTTAAATAGGGTAAGTAGTTTCAATACAGACGTCGCCGGTTCATTTCTAATACGATGTGGTTATTTTTAGCTAATGATTTTAATATATTCATCATCATCATCATCAACCGATAGTAGTTCAATGGTAGACATAAGCCCCCCCAAATAGCGTGAGATTTGGACCTTCCCCACCTCGTTGGCTAATGAGGGTTGATGGTGAGGTTTTTTATTACATTATAAAACTTCATATGTACATGAACAAAACAAATTGAGATTTATGGTTTTTTAATCGATTTATATCTTCACAGTACGTACCAGAATACCAGTTCCAGATAACCTCTTAAACGACTGAAAGCAGTTTTCAATTTGATAAATTTTAGTAGCGTGTGAAATTTTTAAAGAAGTCTCTAAACTACAAAGAAAGAAATATAAGGGATTTATTTCTTATAAATTATTATAAGAGTTTTACTTATTAAATAACTGTTTTAATAGTTTTTATTTATATTAATAAATAAAAACTATTAAAACAGACTATCAAAATAACAACATATAAAAATCTAATTAAACATATGTTAAAGTGAAATTTCCTTTTACAGTAAATATATATACATATAATCAATAATGAAGTTGTTCAGAGTTATTCGATCACAATACAGCCAATGTCTTCTTCTAAGTCCGTATTTACTCATGACTGAGGGTCATGGTCATTATGTGTATCATACGAAGACTTTCTTGGCACTTATAATCGAGTGGTGTTGCCATTGTCTTCTCCATTTCACATACTAGTCCGACCACGGATGGTCATCACATAGATATGTAGGTTTCCTCACGATGTTTTCCTTCACCGTCAAAGCACATGATATTAGTCAGTGTTGTACTAACTACACATAAATTAAAAAATAAATTTGTCTAGCACGGATTCGAACCCGGTACCATCGGAGTGGAAGGCCAACGTTCCAACCACTAGACTATCACGACTTCAATGTAACATGTGATAAAAAAAAATTAAGGAATATACGTAAAAAAATTATTTATAAGTATGTTAATCAGTGTGGCCCTGAACCATATGATACTTGACTGTACTGCCGACGCCGCAGTTGGACATGAACTTAAGATTCGAATATTTTAATGATGTTTACTTGATGCGAGTAATTATCGACGAGTTAAAGACGGTACACGAAGATTCGATTTTAACATTGAGTATGAGTTTATACATATTTTTTTAATTTTGACAAGACGTAGAGACGATCAAGGCGTTTACTTTAATGTAAATGATACGCTTGTCTACAACAACGCGGCGCTAGTTAATATGGTATACGACGCTATGAGATAATATAGTCTTTTTGCCTCAGTAATTTCACTAGTATACAACATCCTTCAAACCGCAACACAGTACTGTTTGTCGGCTTCAATAAGAGCTGTAGTGGTACTCATTAGACAGTTACCAGCAACAAAGACCTATCACCGGAGAATTATAATATGAACCTGCTATATCTTAATAACGCAGGTTCGATTCCCACTTAGCTTTCATTTCCGGTGAAGTTAAAAATGTTGAGAAAATCTAACAAACAATTGAATAATAAATTAATTAAAAAATTCTTGCATTTAAATTTCAATACTAAAAGTGTTAATGATTAATTTAAAAATTATTATCGATGTCACTATTTAGAAATGTTCATTGCAATTGTATTATTAACTGAAAAGTTAAGCGATAAATGCATTAGTTAACTAACATGTCTAATAAGTTAATATGCTATGGACTATCGGTAGTAAAATATTAATGAAATTAAGGTAAGTTTTATCTTCCCATTGAAATTGAATAAACTTTTTGTTTTAATAGAAGAAAGCTTAAAATTTGTTTTTGTACTACAAATTTGTTTATGATCTTATATAAATGAATTATTTAAAGTATATGGATAGTATTAGAAACCTCCCCACATCTCTTAAAAAAAAAGGTAACATGCATTTACAAGGTTAACACGCTTTTAATCCTGTACTCTCGGGCTATCAAGAATAGTAATAAGTTAAGTCCTGCATGTTGTAGAAGGAGAATAAAGGGTTTCAGGGTTCACGGGGTTTGAAAGAGGCCCTCACTGTACATTAAGTGAGTCCGAAGTGAACGACAAGTATGAAGTGGTTTCGTATTCTGTTATACCACACTGTGGATGCTGAGGAGTTAAAGGTTCATCCTGGTATGTGCACAGCAGTGCAAAGAGGCACCGGTGAGTTCCGTAGGAGATCCCGAGGCCTTCCGCAATGCACTGAAGATGACCACCGAGGGGTTTCAATGATTATAAATCCCACATAACTAACTTCCACTCAAAAGCAGGATATCTTTAGAAGATATACACCACGAAAAAAAGTTAGTACGCTTTACCACCACAGATCTCATCGCCACTTAACACAAGGTGGGATCATAGTAAACCATTAACATTTATGAAATAAAAGAAAAACTTCTGTGGGTTTTGTTACTACATAATAATGGAGACTTAACGAAAGTGGAAATGGAATCGAAATTAACGAAGAGTAAGGAAAAGGATAAAGAAACAAATATTACTGATTGTGTATTTTACTCTTAATAATAAAAAAATATTATATTTGAGCAAAATTGGCAATTTTTAACTAAACGGATATTCACTGCGTTATAATACTTAAAACTTTATTTCACTGATTCCTGCTAACGGATAAATTTTTAATTATAGACATATACCGGTTGAATAGAAAATTAGACAAAAATCTCAAACTTTGTAAACAATCTGAACATCAATAACATAAGTATTCACTTAGTTATACATGCAGTCCGAACTTGCTAATATTTAAAACCGGATGCGATAGAGAAAGTATTATAACCGCTGGTGCGCTTACGTACCGAATTCCTTTGGTTTCTGCGGCGGTTTTCCCAACCATACGGCACCACAAGCCAAACCCACCATCAGCAAAACGCACAAAGTCTTCCCAATCATATTTCTAACTGTATACGGGCACGTTTAAATGTGTAGTGTGGAAATATTAACGTTCAGATGAGATATATACGAGAGTCGCGCCTCGATACAGACTGACCCGCGGTTTATCGCACACTTGTTTTTATTCGTAATCGGCGTTCCGTAGACTGAACGATTGATCCGTTGATTTATTTATTAATATCAATATTATTCCGAACAAGGTTTTTTTTAATTTCAATATTTATATTCTCCTTTTCTTTTAATTTATCTTTGGCCGGTGTCCGTTTAAGAAGATAACACTGCAGCTCCTACTTCTCCAAAGAAATATGACCACAGTTTAATGCGTTCCGGTTTGAAAAGTAAATTAGTGAAATTAGAGTAACGAGACTTAAATCTACGTCTCAATGCGACCATCGCAATGTTGTGCTGTGTATACCATCTTAACCAGCACCACGTTATTATGGACTAGCATCACTTACAACCAGATGAACATTTTACTAGTCTCTTCACCTTGGCCAAATAAACAAACAAAGAACACGTTTAAACATCTTCAGCTTCATTGTCATTTAACACCTATAAAATTTGAGGTCAAATATTAATGCACTGTAGATAAAACAAAAATTTTCTTCATTTTATACCAACAAATTTCATAGAGGAAGTCATTAATGAGTATAATCAGCGAACAAAGCGAAGTCGATGTAAAATTTGAATATTAAAACGATATCCTTATTGATAGCGGTTTGTTTTCAAATCTAGGAAGTATCACAAATCATGTAATGACCCATCAAATTTAAAAAAAAAAAAACTAGATTTTTCATACAAGTATATAAATATTTCTAATTATAGCATTTCTGTGAATTAGATAGCAGTGAACGTATATTAACTGATGACAATTGATGATCAATTATATTAATTTTGTCTTATCTGTTTATTATGTTATCTTGGAAGCATTCAGTGTTTCTACAAATTGTTATCTTTAACGGCATTCATTAAATTTAACTGATTAAATGTAAAGTGTTAAATATTGTCATCCCGTGTCTGATAAACGGAAATAATTCGTTTGTATATGTAATACACCGTTATCGGATCATGGTTTAATGTAAACCGGAGACCGTCTTTAGTAGGTCAAATATTACTATACTCAGGTAGATTGTAAATTAGTGATGTAAACATCCTTTATATTAAACTGAAAATCTCGATGTGATGTGATGTAAACATCTTAATAAGGACGTTATTGTTAGGGATGGGATATCCCAGTATAGGCTAAGAGAGGCTGCGGTTGTGTTCCTGACAGATAAGCCGTCACATCTCCAAACGCCGAGGACGACCACCGAAGAGATTTTATTTGTGGGCGATAAACGTCCACTGTTGGACAAAGGCCTTCCCCAATAGAGGGGGATGGACCGCCTCCCACCATCCTGGTCCAATGAAGGTTGCTGGGGAGCCAGAGCCTCGTTCGTTGGTTAGCAGGGTGCCACTTGCAAGTGAGGTTGGCTTGAGTCCCGTGAGATGTTGTGTAGGACCCTTACACCCCAGGAAGTACGTTTTAGTAGGCAGAAACCTCCGTGTAACCCTGACTTCCTCCAGAAAGCAAGGTTTATTTGAAGATTTTCAAAGAAACTAAAAAAGAACTTCTTTGTTGTATGAATTGCTTACTAGAAGGTTTCCTTGGTCAAAATGAATTTGTATCAAGACTGTATTTATATCAATATTAGTCTCATCATCATCTCAACCCATTTTATACCATGTTTTGCTACGGATATTTGAAAAAACTCCTGGCTGTATTACGCGTTGTAGTCTTTTCTTACTATTGACATATATTAGTTTGTTTTTTTTTTATAGTAATTTCAATTTTAGTATGTAATTTTGAAGATTAGTTTTTATTATTATAATTTTTCTTTATTATAAGAAAATATTCTATTTACATCGCATCGCCGTGTGTCGGATTCCTTATGAAGGACGTCTCGTCGGAATATTCGCCATGGGAATTACAAGTGATTCATCATCCGTCGTTAACAAACGTCAGCTTTTTTTCAACTTAAAGAACTAAAAAAAGAATCTAGACGTTAGATCCGCCTGCTAAGAAAAGAATTTCATTTATGTAATTCTTGATACAGTATTTCTTTTGGTGGTTCACCTTTAAATGTGTGTTGTATGAAAAAAAAATTGTTGCCATAGTTTCACTTATTTTGACTGACTATATATATTAATTTTATGTTTATTAATTTTTTTTTATTGATGTCTTTTGATTGTTTTTTTTTATTCTTCGAAGCGACAATACAAGCAAGGAGTACACCTGATGGAAAGTGAGACGCCTGCCCATAACAACTCGATACAGGTAAAGATGGTATACATAGCACCACATTGCTCTCGTTCTATTGAGACATAAGTCTTGTTACCCCAGTAATTTCACTAGCATACAGTACCTTTCTAACCGAAACACAGTAATGCTTGCACATTAATATTTGGCGGAAGGAACACGAGCTGCCGTACTTATCTGGATAGACTCCAGCAATGGAAACACCACCAGTATTTAATATTTGAATAGTGATTGACATAAGTGTGTTTGTTTTAAATGTTTTTCTGTTTTCATTGTAGTCCTCCTCATCATCATCACAACGGCTAGCGGCGGTAATTTTTGATTTGATTCATCACCAGCGAAATGTATTATTACAATATAATAATTTTTATGACAGTTTCAAATAATAATAGTACATCTCAGATGCTTATACTGTTAAAACTATACATTTGTAGAGAAACGACTATAAAGTAAAAAAGAAACTGTTAAAAAAGTTTCTCGATGAAATTAACACCTCTTCTAACCGAATGAGGTTATTAACATCATTGTTAATTCTCGTATTATAGTTAATAATGTGTTACCAAAAAAATTTTTCGAAAAACCCAAAAAGGCGTATTGTAAATACTAAATCCAATGGATGACTTTATGTGCGACTTTCAGACTTTAAAACAGAAAAAAAGGGAATCACCGACCGACGCCAGGCAACCGGATCTGAAAGGAATATAATATTTGGGGTCATTGAGACATCTCTCGCGGTATACAAATATAAAAAAATATAAGGAAAATAAGTTATTCTTGATTATCATCGAATTATTTATCTACTTATTACCATATACCATAGTGTTTAAGACAAGCATTGCATTATTTTTATGATCAGATTTATTATTTTTTTATTATATGCGACGATACGAGCAGTGTTTACCTGATGGTAAGTGATACGCTTGCCCATAACAAGGTTGCACTAATGAAGATGGTATGGTCAGCTCCACATTGCGCTCTCCTTGAAACGCAAGGTGTTAAGTCTCTTTATCCAGTAATTTTTCACTAGCTTACAACACCCTTCAAACTGGATCACAGTAATATTAGCACAGTACTGTTTGTCGGCTGCAATAGGAGCTGCGGTGATTCTTACGTAGATGGTCTCCTGCAACAGAGACCTGCCAGAAGTACTAACTCCCGTATCTTGTTAAAACATATTTGCAATAAACCAGCGTTAGACTTTATATATGATAGAGGTCCTCAAATCCTTTTATGATAAGTCTTAGTTAATAATAAGTTAAAAAAATACTTAAAGTCTGCATTGTAATGCATTTTCAAAAAAGTTTTAACGTTGTTTAAAATAATTCAAAAATTTCTTGCAAATTAACAGGATCAGATGTTCTTGCGCAATTTAGATTCTACAAAATTTAGTGTAAGCTACATTTTTATCCTTCTAACCAAAAAAACCAACGGGTATATCATACTAAAATATGTATATAAATACATATATACGTATATGTACATGAATTAAGGTACACTTAATGCTGTAAAACCATTCTCTGCCAGTTAACCCCGGGAGATAAGAAATATTGCAGGTAGGTGTAAGGAAAGCAACTGATACAACATTAAATAAATGATTTTTAAACAATTATAGAAATATGATTAAACTATTAAGACATTTAGAAAATATATATATGGTGTATACAATACATACATATAATCCCTTTCCTTAACTTTAGACCTAATCTTAATAGATATTAATATACAAGTATGGAAACGGAAAGGTATAAGGGATCCCACACAACATCTCACGGGACATAAACTAATCTCATCTGCCTGCGGTGCACCCTGCTAATCAACAAACGATGTCCTGCCTCTCTACAAAACCGCATTGGGCCAGCGTGGTGGGAAATGGCCCAGATCCCCTCTCGGCTGGGAAAGGCCAGTGAAAGGAATAGAATGTGTGTGAATGAAAATGTCATAGGAATGAAGTCAGCAAGAACATCAATCAGGCGCATAGTGACTTTTATTAAAGGCTTCATCGGACCCAGGGCTGTTACCATACAATGTTATCATTTCTTAATCATCTAAAGCCATATACAATTTACGGTAGGTCTCCGTTGACGGAGACCCTCTAGGTAGTTACTATCGCAGCTCCTATTGCACCTGGCAAAAATATATGTGTGAACTTTTCTACGTTCCGGTTTAAATAGTATTGTAAGCTAGTGAAATTACTGGGGTAACAAAACTTAACACTTTGCATCTCAAGGCAACGAAGACAATGTGCTGCCTTCGATCAGGTGAACGCCCTACACGTCTCATAGAATAATATATATATATATATATATA
>DWLS01002083.1:0-19128 GCA_018246255.1 Pachliopta kotzebuea
TATATTGATGCATATACAGAATATTACAGTATTTGTGATGGGTCAGTATACACGTCTTATTAAAAACCTCGCGGAGAGAATCCTAGCTAAGTTATCAAGACTCTACTCCATGAAGGTTACATTAACTTTGTGTAGACGAAAACAAGCCGCCGCTAGCTTATTACTTCTAATATCTCTACCGTGTATGTCACTATGTTTGGTTTACATATTGATATATTGATGCATATACAGAATATTACAGTATTTGTGATGGGTCAGTATACACGTCTTATTAAAAACCTCGCGGAGAGAATCCTAGCTAAGTTATCAAGACTCTACTCCATGAAGGTTACATTAACTTTGTGAAAACGTACATTAAATTTTGGTAGAAATTTTACTGAAACTGCCTCCATATGGACCTTAACTAATTTCTATATGAAATTATCAGTAGCTTAAAAAAGTATGTTTAGTATTTTGAGTATCCTGTACGTAGTTGTGTAGTGTTTGCACCTTAACCTACACCGCTGTGTACACCAGCACACACATTATATCATTTGATCCCAGTACGAATTGTTAGTTGACCCATGTATTTCTTGAGGCACCGGATAACCAGTGAGCGGTGACCCGGAAACACTTGAAATGAAGTGGAGCGATGTCGAAATAATGACCCGAAAGCTCGCCCCCGTACAGCGGCGCGGTACTCTGGCTTTCGAGTGCTTAACTATAATAATGTTTTCACTTTAATAAAGCGACGACGCGAAAAACAAGCACCTATACAGCCTTCCTATATTATAACGTACTAATTAAGCTATCATTAAGCACAACAATGTACAGTAAGTATCAATTATATACATTGAAATTGCTATTAAAAAATTAACGAGGTACAACACAAAGTTAACACAAACAGCATAAGGTGGTTGTAGAAGCAGAACCTTAAAATTTAACCTTACGATTATTGTTCTGTAATTATATATAATAAACAACCTTTGTTATTATTTATATATGTATTTTCTATTTATTTATTTATATCACCTATCCTACAGTTTGGTAGAAATCGTTTACAGCGCTAAGGCTGTTCATGCTCATTTATATCATAAGATCAAGTTAATTACCTGTAAGTTATGTGAGCAATAAATAATTTATCTATTAATAATTTGACTATTATACTTAAATATCTTTCTAAATATATCTATTTATAATTTAAGTTTGCATTTGTAAGTTTTTTTACATATTTATTACCTATATTTGCTTCTATGTAATGTTGTGTTATTTTTTTATATGTAGAAACATTTCTTGCTTTTAATGGCAAATAATTTCCTCAAATTCCTAATTGGATTTTGGTAATAAACCTATGAGCCTAAACCAAATTGTGCCCATTTTCTATTGCAATATTCGTGGTATTTTCCTGTAAAAACTATACCGCAGGTGTGAAGGATTGCGGCTCTTTGCATTGATAAATATATGTTTGATAGTAAATTTAATTGTTTTAAATATAATTACAACTGTTTCATTTTTTTATATCGCTTCGTTTGATGTGAACCCATTTATGAATGTGCATGGGCCTAAGCAAAATGCAAATCCAGGGGGAGAATAAATTTACTAGTTGCTGAGAGAAAGGTTGGTGAAGTCAGAGGAACGCAATTGCGTGGTTGATACAGCAGTTGTAGATTCTGAAAGAAGCAGATTCCTATTATGCTTATTACGATTATTATGATCTCTTTTTTTCTCTTCTTCTCTCAGTTCTTCTCCTACTTCATTATAACTATCGTCGATTTTGCTAGTTTATTGCAAATTATAGCTCTCCGTTGAACACCTACTCGTTGACGGTTCACTTGCATGTGGAGCAATTTTTCGGTAAATTTTAGACGAAGAGGTTCCAGTTTTAGTGTCTGTTTCAATTAATTATTATTATTAATTTTATTTTAATGATCTGTTATTTACCTTTTTTTACCTTTCCTGATCTTTTGGGTTGCTTGAAATAGATCACTTATAGCGGTAATACCGCTGCTGCCTACATTTAGATTATATGTTTAGTATTTAAATTTATATGCTGATAAATATTATTACTGTTAATAATAAAGAGTTTTTCTATTTTACTTCTTTATTTTCTTGTTCCTATGGATTGTGTTGGGCTAAGAATTAACTATCGTGCTTTGTTTTTTCAATTTTATTTCCTTTCTTCCCATTTCCTTCTTTTATTCTATTATTTTCTTTTTATATCCTTTACATCTTGTTAGTGCTTATTCTTTCCGCAATGATCTCTTTGTAAAATTGTAGAAATGTTTCACGGCTTTGGTCTTCATTCACCTGAGAGGTGACGCTACCAGCGCAGACCTTCGCCTATATCTCGTGCTCCACATCTATCTTAATATTATATATCTATGAAAATAGGGTTCCGTATACACCGGCGGTGGGCCGTGATCTATCGCTGTAGGGTACATTAAACGGGAGGGAAGTGGAAAATAAAGCGGGAGACACGGCGTAGATTACTTTTGGATTACCTACACGTTGTTTGTCAACTTCAGCCTGGTATGTGACGTGCGCGACTGGTCACAGCTCAAGTCATAAGAGGAAGCGGGTGAAGATTATATTTCATCGCTAGTAACACTAAAATTTGATTAACGACACCTGACATTATCACCAGCGTCGCATTATTATGAATAGATCTCTGCTGATCTAGGTAGGTAACGCCGCAGCTCCTATTCCTACCGCCAAACAGTAAAGTTGCAAATATTACTGTGTTTATGGTTGCTGTATGATAATGAAATTACTAACGAGATATTAAAGATATAACATAAATAAATAATAATAAAAATTTTGTTTTTGACTATACCTTTCTATATATAACCCCTTAATACCTTCGACTTCGTAAATATTTACAAAGAAATAACATATCTCCATCATTAAGAAACTTGTGTTATTATTTTTAACGTTTAATAAGAAGTTAAATAAAATTAGTAATTGTTTAACTTTTCATTAACCTGTCATATTATCGAAGCTAATTAAGCAAATTAGCGTAGTTCTCTAAGATATTATTTCGTCTCTGGACTCGTGTGATATATACAGATAATAATGTAGGAAGAAGTCGTGATAGTCTTTTGGTTTAAACGTCCGCCTCTTCTGAAGGTACCGGGTTCGAATCCTGACTGCATTAATGAATAGTTCAATTTATATACTGTTAGTAAGTTCACTTACTAGTGATATGCTTGCCCATAACATACATAATAAGTATACAGCACTACATTGCGTTCGCTTTGAGACGTATATTGAGTTTCGTTACTCCAGTAATTTCGTTAGCATACAGTACTCCTCAAACCGGAACATAGCAATGTTTCCTTACTATTTAGCGGTAAGAATAGAAGCTGCGATAGTACCTACTTAGACGGTATATAGTAAAAGGGAAGAAAAACTATACTTATACCGAAGTTAGGTTAAAAGTAAAAATAAATATCCAAGATTTGGGATTTGTCAGCACTTAAAATGCAAGCGTTGCAGACATAAATCAAGTTATGCCTAAGATATTAACGTCTGAAGTCTAGACTCCCGGGTCAGGTCACAGACGGATGTGTCCTAAGACATCTGGAGACGAGTGCTGATATGATTGATCACTGCGAATATTAGGATATTGGTAAGCGTTAAGTTCGTGGATTTGAAATATTATTAAGTACATTTTATATGACCTGCAGAGTTATACTAACACTTGTTTATAAGTGATACGTATTATAGAGCTATTCTTGACAAAATTGAACACTAAACAACTAACTACTATATACTAACGACTACAGATTAAACAAAATGCTATTTACTTTTTGTTAGATTTTCCACATATACTTTCATTCAGTTTTCTTTCTCATTTTTCCTTATTTACTTTCTTCGTTTGTAGTTCTTCAATAATTAATATCAAATATTTTTATTAATTTTTTATCTACGCATATCAACATGTTATTAAGTTATATATGGAAACCTCTAATCAGCTTTACCTCTTAATATATTTATAGAAATTATTTTATATTGTCTACGCTGTTGGTTTTCTGAATAAATAAAATAAAATTATCAGTGATAGTTAAGGTTATTTATTTAGTTAGGTTAGGTTATTTAGATAAGAAGTAACCGCTGTCTGTGTAACGCCGTTCCTCTCACTGTCAATATTGCAATATATCTATACATGATCTATATACAGACATTGGATGAACTTCCGGTTGGTCGGCCGAAAGCGGAAGTAAATAAAAAAATATATTTTGTCGAGAGTTATATTGTCATAAGAGAAAGACCGATAATGAACAAACTAATCAATTACTGATAAAGTGAAATAGGAATATATTATATTCGGATAACAGATCCATTAATTACATATAGTTAATAAACTAGCTTAGTATATAAGGAGCTTGTATTACTAAATAAAATCATTTCTCTCACAGTTTTTATTAACTTAACATCTTCACTTGGGGCAGTAGTCACAAGTATGTAGTTTTTAAAAACCCTTCCACCCGATGGCTCAAGGTAACTCGAGTAACACTTTTAATTTAATAGAGATATTAAAAATATGCATCATTAAAGTATTTGGAGACTTCTGGTTCCACTTCCGGTTGGTCGGTTATACCGGAAGTACATATAAATAGTAATTTTTATAGCAACATATTTGTATAAGAATAACGTTAAAAATATGCATAGTTATGGTATTCAATAACTTCCGTCACCACTTCCGGTTGGCCGGTCGGAACCGAATATGGTTGAGAACCATTTCTACCCACTATAATATTAATGCTAAGTTTAATTTTGGTCGGACTTACTGTTTGTCCAGGGTTTGACTACAACTAAATTCACACACACACTTGACTAAATCATAGTCAATGCAAAATTGATAATGATAAAGAATTCTGGTCTAGAACAGTCCAACTGGCATGTCCTGGATTGACGACCAAATTATTTAGTAACTATACCTCTCGTATCAGAAAGCAAACATTACTACCATATAGTATATGATATTTAACTACAACAATAAATTCTTTAACTATAGTAACCTTCATGTATGTTGTAAAATTGATAGGTCTCTCTTACTTCAGACCGACTAAGTGGTTACCATAGCTCCTATTACAGACGGCATATAGTAATATTCAAATATTACTGTCTCTAAAGAGTGATGTGTGATAGTAAAATTACTGAAGTAACGAGACATATGTCTCAAAGAATCAAGCGCAATGTAGTTCTGTGTATACCATCTTAATTATATCACGCTGTAGACAAGACACTTACAATCAGGTGATCATTACGATTCATAGATAAATTCCTAACAGATGTAACATATAATGTTACTTAAGACTATATATATATTCTTAAGTATATATATTTTCTATCTCTTTCACTCACAAATTATTGCGAATGTAAATTGTTACTTATATCCATTCCCAGTAGCTTTATCAACGCAAGCATGCTGTTGCTAAATAGAATATATAAACTGTACGGAATCTTCTAGAAAGTTATTATCATCATATATCTATAATATATGAAGTAGTGTTTATATCTTACTGCATATCGGTAATCTTTTGTATTGTAAACAACGTGTTGAGTGTGAAAGTTCTGTTAACTGTAACGAGAACAAGGTATTCATTTCAGTTTCAGTTGAGGGTGTTCGAAGTAATGAGCCGTCACCTTGCGGTTGATGTGGGGGAGAGGGAGGTTGTGGAGGGGAGAGGGAGGTTGTCGAGGGAAGAGGGGAGAGGAGGTAAGAGAGTTCGGCTAAAAGGTTTGTAACATTAGTCCTTATCACTGTTGCTGTTGAGAGTTACACGCTTGTGTGTGCGTTAACTGAGAATCTCTGTTTTACTATTAAGTAAACCCAATTGCTTTGTCTACACTCATTTAAAAAGTAGGATCTCTATTTCTTTTTATACCGAACCGAAAAGAGAAGTTCATCTGTTGGTAAATGATAAGCCTTGCTTTGTGGTTGAACCATTAATCATCTTAACGTCGAAGATAAGTCTAGTAATATCGATTATATTGAAGAAGAATATATACTTAGTTTGAGTTAAAGTAGTTTAAGTATAATAAATAAATATTTTTTTATGTATTTTGTAATGCTCTTTTATTCCTCGGACTATAGTCGGAGACCTTGTTTGCTTATAAAATACTTGTTTGTTTTTATAATTTTTATCTACTAATAGCAAAGGCCGATAAAAATGATACCTGCTAATTAGTTTTTGTTTCTTTTAACAGCATCCCTAATCTTTTCCATAAATTTTAAAAGTACTTCTTTATTATGCGACACTATTATTACGCTTAGATTTTCTTTACTTATCTTCTTGTCCATTCTCAGCTCTATATCTGTCCTATCCCTTGAATACTTTGTACAATCTATAAGAAGGTGCATAATACTTTCTTCAACGTTAGCATCACAAGCACAAGACGGTACGTGTTTTCGTTTAAATTTGTATAGATATTGGCCAAAGCCTTCATGTCCAGTTAAAGCCTGAACAATTAGCGGATTTAACTTCATACTTTTTAACAGTGTATATGCTTTATTATTTGGAAGTAATGCTTTTGTTACCGCCGCTGTATTGCTTTGTGTGTATCTATCACTTCAAATGTTAGTATTTAATATGTTATGTATTAACAAATCTAATATATCAATCACTAATGACGGTGTTAAACTAATAGTTGTAATTATCATTCGCCGGTATGTTGGCCCAATAGATCAGCGATTTTCAAACATTTGGATATAATAAATACAGCCAATATTAATCATTGATTCGGCCGATGTTTGCTGGTAACGATATCATTCCCGTTTGAAATGTTAATGAGGACACGAGCGCAATATAGGACTCATATAAATTAAATTCCGCTATTGAATAGAACTTATAACGCAACATATCGCTTAACCGACACCCGTTGGAAATTGTTTCAGCATTGACAAGGATTTTATTAGCAGGATATATTATATTAAAATAAGATATTTTGATTATCTATAATTAACATACAAAATTAATTGTAAGTGCTGGACGATAACAGAAACCAGCTAATTGCTAGAAAGTTGATGTATATGAAAATACGGAGGAAGATTTCTGATATCTTCTATACAATGATATATTTATTCCATATTAATATTTTTCAGCAGCTGAATTACATTGAACTGGATCAGGTTGTGTCCAAATATCCGAGCTTCCTTTAGTACTTCTCCACATAATTCTTAGTCTTAAGCTATCAAGAATAGGACTAAGGTAAGCTCTGACTGTAGAAGGAGACTGAAAGGGTGTTGAGGGGTGTTGAGGGGAGTTCCTGGAGCTTTCCGCAATTCATCGAGGTGGTTTTAGTGGATATAAATCTCCCACAAACATGACTTCTCCCTCCAGAAGTAGAGTATCTTTTAAAGATTTCCCCTCTCAAATAAAGGACTTCTGTACAGAAAGCAACTAGGTAGTCGGTAACAGATCAGTTTGTTAATTAGTTAACAGTAATCATACTCTTTTAAATATTAAACCTTTACTTCACCGTATGAATTGTATGGAAATATGATTTTTTTTTTGTACCGGATATCCGGCCCGCATTCTGTTAGTTCAAAGGAGTTCCGTTTCCGTTTGACGGCAGGTATTATAAGATAACGTATCGTTGTAAGCTTCGAGAGAGGAACAATCTGGTTGTAAGTCTGGAGCTTTTTCCTTTGCCTGTGAACTGTTGCTCCTCCTAAGCCTTTGTGTTGTAAACCAACGGGCTATTGTTCAACTTGTTTTCCTATTATCAGTGCGTTATGCTTTTATACGATACAAATATTAGAGATATGAAGGAGACTACATCAACTTTTGGAAACTGTAATGATGTTTATTTCGAGTAATTTAATTTCCGTTATAAACAAATCTAAGTGAAAAGTAAGTACGAGTATGTGTATTGGAACATAATAATGGGTCTCCTAGCAATAGGATGCTTAAAAATATTGTTTTTAAGCACTAAGGTACTATATATCTCATAACCTTTTTAACAACTGAGAGGGATCTAACTGGGTACAGAAATTTAATTTCAAAGGTTGATTGGAAACACGACATAATATACTGCTAGAAAATATACCAATACATAGAGAAAATAATCAGTTATGTGAGAATGAAAGCTATAATAAAATTGTTTACATCATTTACTATATAACAGTATATTTACTAATATGATATACCTTTGTCGCCTGCTCTACTTCGCAGCTCTCCAATATTCGTTCGCTGCGCTACTAACTTTTAAAGTTTATACGACACTGCATTTAACAAAGGGGATAACTTACAGTAAGTTACTCGTTATTATATTCTTGTCAACAGTTTTTAATATAATATTTTACTTGTTTTTATTGCTATAACTAGACTACGAGTTTCTGATAAGAACACTTGAGTTAACTCGATACTGTTAAATTTACAGCAGAGTACTTTATATGATGAAACAAAATTTTAAAGCTATAATATTTCTGTAATAATTGTTATCATTATAAAAAAAACCACTTTTAAAATACTATATATATGTGTTGTAGTACATACTATATTTACTAATTAGCAGTAAAAAAGTACTCTAAATTGGGTGGTGTTTATAATAACTAAATGATTTGTTTTGAACGCATACTTATAAGTTAAAGATCGATGAAAGTTTCTTTTTCTTGGGGATTGTTTGAACCAATTTTATGTTATTTAAATATTTTTTTTAAATACTTTGTTTAATATCTTTGTACTAGAAATAGAAAGGTATATAGCAAAGAATGGAAGATTGATAAATGCAGAATAAAAGAAGAGTACAAGAGTACAACGAGAGTTAGGGCAAAGGAAAGAGCAAAAATAGAAAATAGAATAAAATAAAAGACAACAAAAAACCCTTACTTAAAACACGAAAGGAAACGTAATAAAAACTCTAAAACAAACATCTTTGTACTGGTTTAGTTTAAGTCAATGAATATGTTATAATTACTTGATAATTTTTGAGTACCACCGCAACTCCTATTGCAACCGACAAATTATAGTGAAATTACTGAGGTAACAAGACTTAACATATCACGTCTCTAGAATGTTTTTTGTTATACCATAGGAACTGCTTACACCTGGCAAGTATTCAGTAAGTAAAGGCCAAAGGTCGGATGTAAAGTAAATCATAAAAAGTGGAAAGGAGACGAAAGGAGGTTGAAAAATGGAAAGATGAATTATTGTGAAAATTATACTGATCAAGAGGAGAAAAATAAAATATATAAAAGAAAACAGGCCAAGGATCTGTTCTCTCCCATTATGTTCCAGCTGTGGCAAACCAATTTATAGCCAACTTGTCTCAAAATCATATTATTCACAAACGCATTGTTTAGAGACAGTACTTATCTCGGAGCTGGTGCTGCACACTCCTGAGATGGAACATGGAATGAATTGTAGTTTCGTATATATTATGCATTGGTACAATTTAAACAATAAATATAGGAAAGCTTTGAATATGAATGACGAGGGCTCTGTCGCAGTCGCATACGTATTTGTTCATTGAACAGAAATATAAAGAGGGTATTAGAATGTGTTAGCCTAGTGAATGTCTTTGAACGCCCAATGAATTGTTTAATTCACGTGCAGTTAGTATCATCATCATTCTAATCGATGGACGTCTTCTGCTGAACTTAGGTCTTTTGCAATATATACCAAAAAATATAATCTTGTGCTCTTTGGATCCAATGGCTTCCTACGACTCCTTCTATATCGTCTTTCCATTTAGTAGGAGGTCTGCTAATGCTAATATCATTTGCTTTAAGACATCTATCAAATCGTGGCTATGACCCTTAAAAATAAGACCTCGCCAGGAAAGCTGGTGAACTTATCATCAGATTTAACACAAATTTGCTTAGTATCCCTCAATTTTTGTATTGTATTACTTGTCCCGGCTGCGCTCTACGCAGTTGTGAATGTTGCTTCAGAGTAATGCTCAGTTTTTACTCTGGTCCCGGGGCAACAATTGAATCATTTCAATTTGACCATTTGATTTGGCCCACCGTCACTTTACTATAATAAGCTTTTGAGATGCTTTTGTACAAAAATCTTTGTAAATTTTAGATCCACTCTCTCTTTAAGTTTTAAACGTGCGTTGTCCCAGTGACTTGGTTATTGAAGTATTTGAATAGTTATTATTTTAGTGATCAAGTATACATATTCATTTATTTATACCTTTTATTGCACGAATAAAACCAGGGAAAAAGACAGGGTATTTACTGGTGGTAGGTTTCTGTTGCCGGAGTCCGTCAAGGTAGCAACCACCGCAGCTCCTATTTCTACCGTTAAATAGTAATGTGTAAACATTACTGTGTTGTAATATGATGGGTGAGGTATGTTATTGAAATTACTGTGGTAACAATACTTAATATCTTAAATCTTAAAGCAACGAGTGTAAAGTTTTGTGTCATTATCTTCCAGTCAACTTTGTAAAACATGTACCGAATAGAAAAAGTAAAGAGCAGTTCAATTTACTTCAGCTTTTTCTTCAGATGATAAGTGCTAAGTACACACGGTAAGAAACACAGAGAAGAAGATGTCTTAATTACTATAGTTTTATATGTTTCTAATATGATATTGTTGTGTAACGGTAAGTGGTTTATTTATATTAAAAAACTTCTTTGAAACACCTAAAATTAGTGGTCGAATTGGCGGACTTAATGCCTTCAGGCATTCTCTACCAGTCAACCTAGGAGGGAGATGATGTGGTAGGTGAAGTGTGGAAGTAGGATTTAAAGCTATATACTTATACATATACATACAATCCTGTTACCTTTTCTTTAGTATTCAAATAATACTTCATAGTAATGTAATAAAGAAACTTGAAACATTTCACAATTCGGACAAACACAATATTTTTTTTTTTGAAAAAATTGTATATTAGGTTCATGATTGATGTCTCTTCGGATTTCTCATTTCAGGATCTCTGTGTGACATCCATCATAATGAAAAATATTAAAGTGTATTCAGAAAAACGCCTCAGCTAATGTACTATCAAACAAAGTAAATAACCGCTTTGTGTCTGTGTAACACCGTTCCTCTCACTGTCAATATTGCGATATATCTATATAGGATATATACAGGTATATATATGTTGGATAACTCCCGGTTGGTCGGCAGGGATCGGAAGTACATAAAAAAATTGACCTAGACCAGTTAATTCAAAAGTATATCAATGCAACATTAAGGTACTTAGTGAATTTTGTTCCCACTTTCGGTTGGCCGGTTATATCGAAAGTATATATAAATAGTAATTTTTATAGCAACATATTTGTATAAGAATAATGACAAACATATGCATAGTTATGATACTTTGTGACTTCCGGTTGAGCTCCTATTTCTATCGCCAAACAGTACTGCGTGTATTGAATGGTTCTGTATGATACCGAAATTACTGGGGTAACGAGATCTAACATGTATTAAGAGATATTATAAGTGTGATATTACGGAAAAAATGCGGTTAATTTAGTCTGGAATGAGATGCATGGAAGATGTAAATAATGTGCAAAGGGTAAAGGAGTGGAAGATAAAATGAGGAACGAAAGCGAGATAGGAAAAGATTAAAGAAAACAAAGAAAAGAGTAGAAATAATGACCTAAAATCAAAGCCCTTACCCACATTACGAAGGGGGACTATTTAAAAGAAAATGTATCAAAGCAACCAGGGCGATGTGGTGCTGTCAATACCATTAACCAGCATGTTGGTATAAGCAGAAGTATCACTTATCAACTGAACGTCATATGCGTCTCCTTGAAAAAAATTAATATCAATTCCATTAGTGCAACATTGCTATGTTCGTTTTGAAAGGCGCTGTGTGAATAGTGAAATTACTGGAGTAACGCGACTTGAATGCTAAATCTATAAGCATGCTGTAACATTTTAACCAAGGCAAGATCTGATCTCGCTCAGCTCTTCTTGTTTGGAAAAAAAAAACTCGATTACTACACCTAGTAACAGATTTGTGTTATCACTGGTAATGCACAAAGAGATCGCCATCAAGGCAAAATGCAATCTTAATGAAGCTTTGACGAGGAAGTTCCGTCGGAATGAAAATCCTGTAATGTTACAGAGGTTGAAGAGGAAATCTGATTTTTCATTACATGGTTTCAGCTTTTCTTTACTACTTATACTTCCTACTAAAAATTCCAGTGCTTTTTTTTAGCCACGTGATTCCATACATATCTTAAAGCACGTGTTATTAGTTGTTATACGTAAATTGAAGAATTCCTTGGTGCAGGCCGGATTTAGACTCGGTACCTTCGGAGTGGAAGGCAGGCGTTCAAACCACTGGGATATTACGACTCCGAGTCTTATATTTAGTGGATGTATTCCTACGGATCGTAAAACAAACTTTTTCTCTATATTCATTTCTTTTCCTTTGGCCAATGTGAGCGAAGACTTGTTTATATTATTTTAATTTACTACCTTTATCCTATTCCCATCTTTCAACTAAACCTTTCAAGACAGTAGAGTTTAATATTATTGTACAAAAATAGGTTATGAGCAGGTTATCATGCATTTCCCGTCGCTGCTGTCTATATGAAAACATTTCAGGGCGTTTACCCAATAATCCGGCTCATCAGCTAATTATGAATGTGGAGCCAATTAGGTGTGGAAGCGTGGCTAAAGTCCGCTCAGCGCATATCCGATTATGGATGTAATCGCGTCGCAAACCCACATATAGTATATGTCGGCTGCTGGCCAGAGCTTTCGCGAGGATCCATGTCAAATATTAAACTTGCAGTACGGACATAATTACTTAAAAACAGAATTACAACTTGTGCAATACGAAAGGGTAAATACTTAAGAAATGATCTCAGTAACGGTGAAGTTTTTCATACCCAGATTAATTATTCATCAATTACAAGACTAATGTTATCACTTAATACAAATATAAAACCTTTCAATACTTTATAAATACAAAAGCAATATAAAACTTATGTATATCTTAAGTAATTAATTGATATATTCTTAGTAGTAAGTAAGAAATAACAACAAAGCGATACTGACGATAACAAATCTTAACAAATTGTTATGTTACGTACTTAATAGAGAAACTTACTTAAATTATTACATTAATAAATTTATTCTAATTAATTTTACAAAGTTAACTAAAAACTGTTACATTTTTAACTTAATTACTTAAAATATTTTACGATATATGACTATGATATGTATTGACGCCTGTACATGTCTTAAACGAGGGTAGTACTTAGTTCTATGATCTAAACTCAAACAATTAATATGAAGAAATTAAAAGAAAAAATAAAGCAAAGGGAAGGAAAGAAGAGAAAAAAGTGAAACACTAAAGATAGAAAAAATTGATCAGGTCATCCCCAACTGGTACAGTACAGAGCAAACTAATGGCATTGCTAATCCGGATAGTGAGGTTTATTCTTTGTGCCATATAATTGCAAATATATTATATATTCTTCTTCTAAGTATTATTCCCTCATGACTGAGGGTCGTGGTTATCATGTAGTAAACCACACGACTTCCTTATCAGTTATAATGTAGTTGTGTTGGCATTGCCATCTCCATTCCACATAGCAGTCCGAATGATCATCACATAGATATGTTGGTTTCCTCACGATTTTGTCCTTCACCGTCAGAGCACGTGGTATTATTTGGTGTCATACTACGGATTTGGACCCGGTACCTTCTTTGTGCTGTGAGTAGTTCTTATATATTTTATATGGTATATACATATGTTAATATGTACATATTCTCAGATTTCTTTTCAAAGAAAAAGCCTTGAAGTACACGCCATTCAATTTGCTTATGACTTTTCCATACATTAAATCCGTAAAAACATTCGTATGTGCGCCGGAGGAGTTCGGGGCCTATATCCACGAGTGCCGTAAAAGTAAGGATGGGGAGTGGGTGCAGGCCCCCGAGGGTATTAAAAGATATGGCCCGTAACAAGGGCTCGTGATCAGCATCACACGCAGCATCCCGCCCGGGCGAGAGATCATCCCCTCTTACGGATCTGCACAATTGTTTTCCATACCAATAAAAACTTCCTGTGTAGTTATGGCGTATATTTGAAAATTATACTACGGTATTTTGGGGTGTAATAGGTCCCGTATGACACACGGGACCCAACCCAACATCATCAGCTTCCGGTGCAATCAACAAACGAGGCTCTGGCTTCTTAACAATCCGCATTTTTACAGCCTGGCGAGAGACGGTCCAAATCCCCCTACTATTGAAAGCTACAGTAGATGTGTTTCGGCTGATGATGATAATGATGATGATGCTAGGGGACCTCTACGATATTTTTCATCTTTCACATTTAACACTGGTTAATAAAAGGTAGAACTAAATACCGATTTACCCTTACAACTTCCTTCCTCCTTCCAGCCCTGTGAAAGAACTTAGTTAAGGTCCACTCCCTAAGCCTCAAGTCGCTTAATAGCCACCTTCCCTCATAATCATGTCCAAAAAAGGTGAGGATACGAGACTACCAAAGATGATAAACGCTATTTGATGCTGAGGTAACGAAGTATAGACTGGTTGGTAAGGAATTGAGTATATCTTACTCCGGGCATTCACTTCCGTGGATTGGAATCTCTAGGTATATTTTCTACTTCCCATTTTATAGTCCTGTAGTCTCGGGCTTTCAAGAAAAGGACTAAGGTAAACCCTTTCTGTAGTATGCTGGGAGAGTAACAGCTCTCCCCGGGATTTGCTCAGCAGTGCAAAGTGGTACTGGTGATTTCCGTAGATCTCAGGACCCTCTGTAATGCATGAAGTACGACCACCGAGGGTTTCAGTAGGTTTAAATCCCTCATTACCCCGACTTCTACCTTCAGAATAGGTATCTTTAGAAGATTTCCTCCCCATAATATACGTTTCAACGGGAGACTGAGTTAGCAGGGTTTTAACTGGCTCTTTTGTGATTCGATTAGAAATCTGCCCGTTGTAATTTTTTTTTAAATTCTCATTTATGTTTTGGTTGTCTATTATTTTAATTTTGTTTTACTTCTATTTTACCTTTTCTATTTCTTTTCTCTAACTTTTCCCGTCTTTTAATCTACATTTTTCTATCTTGCGTTCTCTTGCTTCGTGATTTGAGTATGGGTCCTTGTTTGCTTTTCATTGTATTCTCGTTAATCTTTTCCTCTTTAATTTTCCTTAGCTTATATCTACTTTCATTCTACATTTTTCACCTGTCAGTTTCTTCTATACATTCATATCTCTTTACTCTCTTTTCAGGCATCACCTTTTATATCAAACTCGCCGCATCCTTACTTTATATCTATTACATTTTCTGCGAGCTGTAATGTAATCTTACTTATAGAAACCTTTTTAATATATATCTTGTCTTTTCTATATTTAGCATGAAATCTTCCTTTTCCAATGGTTAACGACCTGCTGCCGCCGACGGCTCTGAACAGCTGGATAATGTACGCGCAGAGCACTGGAGCTGCTGTGAACACTGTATCCACCAGCTTACACGGAAACCTCATTAGCAACTCTTCACAGCGTTACCTAAATGAATTACAGTGCTCCCGTTTGAAACCAGACCAGCATTCATGTACGCCTGCTGGCTGCTGGCCTCGGCGTGTTTTTGTAAAGGTTATTTTTTTAATCTGCTTTTACTTTTCTCGCATACACTCCGATTACGAGCTGCTTCAGTTAAATCTAACATGAAGCGTAAGTTGAGGGAGCGCTGTGTACTAATTAAAGCCTTCCCGTGTTGCACAAGGAGACTGACTAGTTCCGGTGTTTATAGTCAATGTATAT
Source organism: Pachliopta kotzebuea (assembly GCA_018246255.1). NCBI lineage: Eukaryota > Metazoa > Arthropoda > Insecta > Lepidoptera > Papilionidae > Pachliopta > Pachliopta kotzebuea. Next base: position 15,702 of record DWLS01002083.1, read on the forward strand.
GTCATCAAGTATCTAAAGGCTACTTTAAATTCCATTTTGATGGAATCAACAAATTTAAAAATAATATATTGTCAATTTTGCATTGACTATGATTTAGTCAAGTGTGTGTGGTCGCGTCCTGGACAAACAGTAAGGCCGACGAAAATGAAACTTGGCATTAATATTGAGGTGGGTACGGAGATGGTTTTCAACCATATCCAGTTCTGGTCGAGCAATCGGAAGTGGTACTGAAAGCCAGTACCATAACTATGCATATTTTTGACATTATTCTTATACAAATATGTTCTGAGTATAAACATTACTATTTATATATACTTCCGATATAACCGGCCAACTGGAAGTGAGACTAAAAGTCACCAAGTACCTTAATGGTGGATATTTTTGATATCTTTATTGAAGTAAGTATTAATTGTCAATATTTTTTATGTACTTCCGGTTTTGATCAACCAACTAGTTCCCACACTCATAAACGAAATTCCTCGAAATGTTAAAGATATAATTAATAAGGAAAACTTAAAACCTAAACTTTATTCATTTTACAGCAAGAATGGTAATTAATTACACAAAACAAAACGTTTTTGCATTGACTGTACTCAACTCATTAAGTGGGTATATCATTGTACACAAGTTTTTGTATTACTTAAATACTAGTTCTGTTAAAAAAACCTTCTATATATATTCACGAGAACGTGCAGATTTCATAAAAACCTTATCAGGTTTAAGAAATCTAAGTAAGAAAAAAAAAAACTATGTAATTTTCTTTTGAATAAAAGAAATTAAAAAAAAAGTTGTCCAATATCTATATACCTATATTAAATCAGTTAATGTTTTATTCTACTAGTATAGACTGAGTACTACGATATGACTAGTTCTGTTACTTGATCTGAAAGAACCTAATATTTTGGTGGAAGTTTGGATGTGAAAGTTGTTTCATCTAGTATACCATTAGAAGAGCGTAGTGTGGAGTAATATAAATATAATAAAATCAAATTGTTATAAATGGATCTATTCCTTTTTTTTTGTCGCAGGGGAAATCATCAATCTGTGGGTTATGTGGGATTTATACTCACTAAAATCCCATCGGTGCATTGCGGAATACCCCGAGATTTCCTACGGAACTTCTAGGTGAATATCACAGGTTTCGTATTTTTTTTTTTGATAGCAAACACTCTACAACCAACTCTACGAAACGAGCAAGTCGTTCACCTGGTGGTAAATACTAGTCATTTTTAACTTACTAGTATCATTGCGGTGCTGTTGTAGTTAGGTTAGTAATCGTCTCGTCAATCAACACCACTCCTCGTCAGCAGCGGACGAGCTGCAGCTGTCAGCTGACAGGCTGAAATGCATGCAGCGGCTGTAATAGGAAAACTGATTGATAGTACTTTAGTAAATCCAATTTTTTTTTAAATTGAAGTGAAGACTTTATCTCAAACGATTGGGCCAAGCTTTATACAACATTCATTTGAATGAGCTGTCTTCGTCCCGTACTCATCTACAGCTTCTATTTCTACTGACAAATAGTAATGTGTTAACATTACTGTGTTCCGGTTTGAACGGTACTGTATGCTAGTGAAATTACTGAGGTAACGATTACCATCTTTTATCTCAAGACGAGTGCAATGTGGTGTTGTATATCAACTTAACCAGCGGTATGTTAAGAGTGTTGCTTACAATCAGATGAATGCCTTAATCGTCTCATCTTTGCGGTCTCTTTGATCCAGTTTTCATACTGCTGTTTATCAATAGTAATATACGCTCCTGCATTAGACCTATAGTAGGACTTAACGAATATGTTCAAATTTATGTTAAATATAATATTAATATTACCACCACAAATTTCCTGCTCGAGCAAACTGCAAAGCGCGTTGAATTGAACCAAACCTTACTGTGGTATACATATATATATACATAATCAATTACACGCATTAGCTAATTGTATTGATAACATACTAATATATATAGTCGTAATTAATCACCGGGCCGGTGCACCTTACTACCTAACATCTCCAGCCAATATACAATTACCTGTATTAACTAATAAGTGATACGCTTCCCCATAATGTGGTATATACATCACTACTTTGTGATCGTCTTGAGAAGTAAGATTAAAACTCGTTACCGCAGTAATTTTACTAACATACAGCACCCGTTATAGAGTCAAATAAAAATAGTTAACGAATAGACAAAGGAAGTGAAACTAAGAAAAAGGCTGTAAGAAATAGTATATAAATTAAAATTGTGAAAATAAGATAAGAAGTAGAGTTGTTAAAACAAGATACGGAAAAATACAAAAATATAAATTATAAGAGGAAATGTAAATGTAAAAGAAGTCAAATAAGAAAGTATGTAAAGAAAATTGTAAAAATAGGACAAAATTAAGATAAAAATTGTAAAGATGAGGCGATTTTTGGTATGAGAGGTGATGCACGGAAGAGAAAGAAAGTATGAAAGAAAGAAATTGTAGAGTGAAAGGAAGAAGTTGGAAAAGAGAGAGATAATAAAGAAAGAAATAAAATAGAACCCATAGACCCTTACCCATAAAACTAAGGGGAACGAGAAAAACAAAAAAAAAAAAACATGCAGCACCCTTCAAAGTGGAACACTTTACTGTTTGATAGTTGGTACTAATGATGCCGTGATAATTTCAACTGTGATGACACCTTGAACATCATAATTTCTGATGACTTATACTCGTAAAACCAGTCCTTTATTACACTTATACAATATAAATAAAATAGAGTCAATACTGTTCGGGACTATTCTTATGGATGATATACTTTCATTTAATCCCCACATAGAAAATGTCGTAAAGAAGGCATTCAGGAGTCTAGGTTTCATCGCAAGAATTACACAAGCTTTCCAATAAATAGAAACACTTAAAATTTTATACTATAGTTATGTTCGATCGATTCTAGATTTCGCCTGCTTAGTATAATAATAATATAATAAAAAGACATTTATTCACACTATAAACACATAAAATAGTAAAAGTTATCAGTGTGAAAAGGCTGAGGTCTCAGCAAGTAGTGCTGGTTTTCAGACCCGCCAACTGGTCTTCGTCGTCGTCTTCTTATTAATCTCATATATCTTAATTTATGAAGTTTAAAAGCACGAAAGAAAAAAAAATTAAATCATGGCAAGAAACAATAACTCATAAGTAAACTAATATAAATAGCAAAAATTTAACATAATAAATAACTGTTTCCATGCTGCTCTGCATCATTTCATTAAAATAATAATAGTAGCACACTATCTAACACATTTAAAGGATGGCTAAGAGAGAAGACCTTTATGAACCAATCTATTGCACTTCTTCTTAAAACCCTTAAATGGAGTCCTTCTTATAATCAAATTAATCGTATTGAAAATATACAAAAGTCCTTTTTGAAAATACTTAATTATCGTTGTCACCATTCACAAACCT
>DWLS01002084.1:0-19127 GCA_018246255.1 Pachliopta kotzebuea
CTTCCCACCTCTTCCTCCTTCCCCAAATCCTCTTCCCTCGTCTCTCTCCTCTCCCTTATATTATATTATTTATATATATATACATATACATATTTCAGCTCGCGGAATCGGATCCGCGAGCTCTGGGTCCAATGAAGCTTTCGCGGCCATAATAGTGGCTGAAAACATCAACTTCGTTTTTAATTATTACAATTTTATGTTATGTAAATTATTGTATAAGTTAAAAGCTTTAATTTGATTCTTGACCTTTTTTTTTTCGGATGAAGTTGGATACGAGTGTTGCGAGTGTACGCGGTGTGCGAGCCTGGCGGGCGCCACAACCGGCGGAGGAAGCGGCGCATGTGGAAAGTGACGAATCGGGTGTGAGAGGAGCCGGCGGCGGCTACCGTGTTGACTGCGATAGGAGTTCAGTGCATCGAGCCGACCCCGATTTAGATTATCAGTGTCGGGACAGAGAAGCGCATTCCGAGGCCTGCGTTTTAGGATGGAGGCGTTAGGGTTCAAGATGTAATCTGCTGTTTTTACGATCAGAGGATTCGAGTGGTGCACAGCTTTCTCAAAATAGAAAATAGCGCAGTCCTGCAGGAACTGCGCTATGGAGGGGAGACGGAGATCTTCGTGCAGATCGCAGATCCTCTGATACCATTCCGCACCCGTAGCTTTATGGGTGAAGCAGTTCTGGAGTACTTCGAGTGGCCTCATTTTGGCCATAGAAGAGTGCATGAACAAAACACTCGCATAAGTCATTATAGGTCTTATGCAGATCTTGTATAAAAGCACTTTCTGACGTAAAGCAAGCTTGCTCGAGCTGCAGAGTAGGGAATATAGTTTGCTTGAAACATAGGCAGCCATTTTTCTCACTTTGGTGATGTGGTCTCCGAAGTAGAAGCTGCGGACGAGTGTGACCCCGAGGTATTTGACCGAGTCCTTTCATGGGACGGGCTGGTCGGAGAAGGAGATTTGTCCCAGAAATTTGCGCTTAACGCGTTCGGGGGTGCGCGCACTACGGGAGTGAGTGAAGTGGATGGCTTCACTCTTTTCGGAATTGACGTCGATTCTCCATTTCCTGAACCACGCGTTGAGGCGTTCGGTTGCCGAGAAGTATAGGGCGGCGTCGTCCGCGAAAAGCGCAAGATTTAGCCCGAGGTCCTTGGGGATGTCGCCGGTGTACAGCGAGAAGAGGAGGGGGAGAGGCAGGAGCCCTGGGGGACTCTCGCTCTGATGGGGCGGCTGGAAAAGTGGGCGCTTCCCGCTCGGTAGCGGAGGGAGCGATTCTACTAGAAGGCTCTGATCATGGAGACGAGCCTGTCCGGCACAATGAGGGCGTACAGCTTGTATACCAAGCCGTTGTACCAGACCTTGTCAAAGGCCTTCGCCACGTCGAAGAAAAGAGCGAGCGTGTCGTGTGGCCTTTTACGCGTGAATCCCGCGAGGGCGTGTTCGACCAATCTATGGACTTGGTGAACGCAAGAGTGGTTTCGTCTGAAACCGAATTGCTCGTCGGGGAGAAGTTTATTGTCGGAGATGAACTTTGTGGGGCGCACGAGGACGAGGCGTTCGTAGATCTTCCCCATATTGCAGAGGAGACTTACCGGACGGTAACTAGCAGGGATATTTTTGGGCTTGTTGGGCGTTGGGTTTCATTTCCAGGTGTCCGGGAAGGAGCAGCTGGAGAGAAGGAAGGTAAAAAATGGTGAAGAGCAAGTAAATGATGTCGGCGAGAAGGCTCTTGAGCACTCTGTTCGAGATGCCGTCGAGTCCCGGGGCGGATTTGGTTTTGAGGTGTCGAGCAGGATAGCGTACCCAATACTCAGAATTACCAAGCGGTATACCCTACATAAAGTGGGACCAGGGCAGGAGAAAGAAGAAGAAGAAGATACGCTGAAGGTTATACAGGTTTACGCCCCGACCTCGGCACCACTAGACGAGAAGGTCGAGGCTATGTATGAGGATATATCAAGAGCCATACATGCCTCTAATACCTACTACAATGTTGTGATGGGGGATTTCAATGCAACGCTGGGTGGAAGAAGTGGTGCAGAGATAAGGGTAGGACTATTTGGGTATGGGCGACGAAACCACAGGGGCCACAAGCTGGTTGACTTTATGGAGAAGGAATGTCTCTTTATGATAAACTCCTTCTTTAAAAAGCGGCCACATAGGAAATGGACCTGGCTGAGCCCTGACGGTGTTACGAGAAATGGGATCCGTCCAACTCATGCACATGTCCAAAACCACGCGAAGTTCCAACTGGAACTGCAAAATCGCTTCGAATGCCTGGCAAACTGCGAATCGACGGACGAACTTAACAACAGGCTAGTGGAAATTGTCAGAACGGTGGGTACTAAGTTTTATAGGATTCACCGTACTAAAACCAAAAGATTCTCCAACCAAACTCTCAAACTTATGGAGAAAAGGCAAAAAATGAAGCTGCAAACTTCAGTAGATGCGTCTGCTTATCGGCAGATTAATAGAAAGATCTCTAGATCACAGAACCGTGACCTGCTCAATTTTAACACCAAGCGCATAAAAAACACCATTGAGCAAAATAAAGGCCCGGAGGTGTTCGCAAGAGATCTGTCTCTCTCTGTGTGAAAACCTGAGATATTGGGAGAGGTCGAGAAGTTTTACGGAAAATTATACACCTCAACGTTGTCACCTGTTGAACTGGCCAAAGACCCCAGAGCCAGACTGACCCGACACTATACCAAAGATATCCCGGACGTCAGCCTATATGAGATTAGTATGGCTCTCTTAAACAACTTAAAAACAACAAAGCACCTGGGGATGATGGAATCACAGCAGAACTCCTGAAAACCGGTAATGAAAATCTTTTAGCAATTGTTCAATTCCTTTATCAACGAAGGCACGACGCCAGAAGCATGGCACAGGAGCGTGGTGGTTCTTTTCTTGAAAAAAGGTGACAACACTGTGCTGGAGAACTACAGACCCATCTCGCTGCTGAGCCATGTTTATAAGTTGTTCTCGAGAGTCATTACGAATCGTCTCGCTCGTAGGTTTGACGACTTCCAGCCTCCCGAACAAGCCCGAATCCGTAAGGCCTATAGTACCATAGACCACATACATACGCTGCGGCAGGTTATACAGAAGACCAAGGAGTATAACCGGCCACTTTGCTTAGCGTTTGTGGACTATGAAAAAGCCTTTCATTCGGTGGAAACCTGGGCAGTATTGAGGTCACTTCAGAGATTCCGAATTGACTATCGGTATATCCAAGTGATGGCACTTGTACGAAACCGCCACCATGTCAATCTGTATACAGGACCAAGCTACACGACCTATTCAACTGCCGCGAGGAGTGCGGCAGGGATATGTAATCTCCCCGAAGCTATTTTCCGCTGCGCTGGAAGATGTCTTTAAACTTTTGGATTGGAACGGTTATGGCATCAACATTTATGGCGAGTACCTCACTCATCTACGGTTCGCCGATGATATAGTCGTTATGGCAGAGACTCTGGAAGATCTCAATGTAATGCTCGATGACCTTAGCAGAGTCTCTCGACAGGTGGGCCTTCAAATGAACACGAGCAAGACGAAAATCATGTCCAATGCCCATGTTCAGCGCCATCCAGTAGTAGTCGAGAACTCGGCAATCGAAATTTTTGACGAATATGTGTACTATGGGCCTCATAAGAAAGCTCAAAATCACACAGCGACGATGGAGAGGCTATGCTAGGAGTATCTTTGCGTGATCAAATCAGAAATGAGGAGATCTGCAGAAGAACTAAGGTTACCGACATAGCCTTGCGCGTCGCAAAGCTGAGCAATGGGCAGGGCACATAGCTCGCAGAACCGATGGACGTTGGGGACTTAAAGTGCTGGAATGGCGACCCCGCATTGGAAAGCGCAGCGCTGGCAGACCTCTCACTAGGTGGACAGACGACATAAAGAGAGTCGCTGGGAGCCATTGGATCCAAACAGCACAAGATCGTGTTTTGTGGAGTACTTTATAAGAGACCTATGTCCAGCAGTGGACGTCCATCGGTTGAAATGATGAGGTTGAGAATTTAATTAAATTATTTATTTTCATTTTAGTGCCCGGTATTTTGCGACGGAAGATTATTAAGTGCAAATAAGAATATATAATAAATATGGGAGAAGGAATGGTGAGTTATTTCATTATAAATATTATTAGTTATATAGAATAATCGATAATCAATGATTAAACGTATTTTTTAAAGTTTACTTTATGCTGCTTATAGTAGTAGTCTTTATATAAGGAACTTATCACAAGTTATAATATAATGTTTATCACAAATATTTTTCTTAATTGATTTTATTTTTGTATATACGTACAAAAATATTCATTTTATATTATTATAAAATCAATATTTAAAAGATTGTAGAATTGCCGAAAAATGAAGGGGACGGTCAGATGCCTGCTGTCCCGTCTACCCGACCGACATCACCGCCCGACAACGAAGGAACAAATGCAATTGTATGAACAACATCGCCTGGAGCGAGTACTTCAACGGGGAAATACTGCTGGCACAGGCATAACAGGCGCGGAGACGTATCTGCTTTTTGAGTGAAAGCGGCATTGAGGAAGAGAGGACGTTCTCGCTATACAATGGCTCCCGTAAGGGCCACGGGCGCGTGAGTATAGGTAAATAGTAAATGAGTGTAGTATATAATTAAATCAATTTTCGGGACCTAATTCCTCCTATTACTGTTACTTGGAGGTCGTCTAACACGGAGAATTAAGATCATTTATTCACTACAACATCTTAATGCCGGTTGGTAGATGTCCACGAGCATTATATTTTGCGAATTCTAATAAATTCGGGTTTTTTCACCATAAATATACTATATCAATATACTCATTTTCCGTAGGCATCGAGTCCGCGTCAAAGCGGGTACAATTGCACTTGTGTATTAAAATAGCTTGCATTACGGATTTTGTATCCTTATCACGAAAACTTCAACGATGTGTCGATATTTATATGACATACGGTTAAAGGTTGTCTGATGCGACGCAGAAGGGTCCCATTGGAATTAAGTTAAAGTTTTAATGTCAGGAGCGAAGATAAGGAACATTGTATAAACTGAATATCTGATGAGACAGTGAATATTCCGCATCAGTTATCACCGAGCTTACTCAACCTGTGTCAACTACGTAAATTGTTTACGAATAAAGCATTATGTGTGGGCCCCTTGTATCATGCAAATGTACTAAACGTTTGCCATTGGCGTTACAATAAATATTTCTCTCTTTTGCAATCTATGTTTCTCAATATCTATCTGATATCTTTCCAAAGATCTTATGAGACTGATGCTGTTTTAAATGATAAATATATCCTATAATACAATTGAAGAACAACACCTGTTATGGTTTTTTTCTTTTCTAAATTTACTTAAATACTGCGTATTCATTGAAATGTTTACACGCTCTTCCCGAAATGGGTCTAAATAAGTAAATAGTCCTCGTTTTTTTAACGCAACATTCTTTTTTGTGGATATTCAAATTACTATAGGCATAAAATCATGTTTTATTCAACTCATTGACTTCATTCATCATCTTCTAATTTTGTAATAAATTTCTAACTGAACATTATACGTTTATTTTAGTGGAGCTGCATCCGCGTATCTACTTAGTGCCAGCTTCTCAATATCTTAACGGTAAACTTGTGACAAAAAAAAACAAAAGACTGGAGCAAGTGGAGTTGTCTCCACGATATCGTCGAAGAAAATGAAGAAGAATGTGAAGGGAATGGGAATGCCAAAACCAACAAAGGACACTTGCGAGGCAATCAGTAAAAACTCTGCGAGGTTATTTGTATCGCTTTTGTAGATGATTAAGGGCTGACTTAGCTTTCAAACACTTAAGCTTTATAAACATAACCTGTTCATACGCTTAATACGGTTGCTGTTGTAACGAAGAAGGCAATTTAATTTTTTACTATCTTGCGAGCTGTAGTCAGTATATTCTGCATTTAGACTTCATCATCTATCATCCGTCGGCCTTAAAGGTCTTTTATGATATCTGAATTTCATATTTCATTGTTGGAATTTAATGTTTAATCATAATTAAGATGGTTACGCAAGGCGGCTGGCAATTGTTAAGCAATTAGATGCGGATAGCGGAAATTGGGCCGTAAATGAGGTTCCTTAGAAAAGGCCTATGTTTAGTAGTGAACTGCTGCAGGCTGTTAATAATGATGAAAATGGCTACTCTTTTTGTCTAAGTTGCTTTAAATGCGAATTTCATGAATCTGAATTCGTTTATCTCAAAAAGCGTAGACATCTCTAGTAAGGCTTTTCAGCATTTACCTTTTTTTTTGCTATTTTTACGAAAAATAATACGTATGGAATAACCGATACTTCTTTTACTATAACAAAAAACATCGATGGACAAAAGATATTATGAGAAGTTGAGGGAATAGTTTACCTGCCTTTATAAGATCTTGGAATTATTGAAATATTCATCCGTACGAGACCTTTAGTAAATAATATTTATTTGGTAATTATGGCTAATTGCTTCGAAAATTAACTTCTCAACGGATTAGACTTTTTATAACCTTTTAAGACATGGTGCTTGCTTCTTTAGACCTGTAAAGACTTGTACCTACACTATAACAAAAATTAGGGACTATTGATAATATATAATACCGTATAAAACAAACACAGGACAACATCTACGCAAAGGTACCGGTTACTAAGATTATAGTCAGAGTCTAATATTTTCTCCTAGACACTTTTTTACCGGCGCCGATAACTTCAAGCCAGTTTCATTAAGGTCCTAATAAAGGTATACAATCTATTTAACATATAACTCAGTAAATGTCATCCATGAAAACATTAATACGCTCTTCGGGTAGGTAGCGTGTTTCTATGTATAATAGTTATTAATTCACTTTAGTTATTGTGTCCCTAATAGTATTAGAGGAAAGAGAAAGTAGTTTTAGCGATAACACTTGCTCTATTTGAGTTGGATGGTAAGTGCTGCGGCAGCCTTATGTGGTGGTAGCGATAGTCAGTCGTGAGGTAACAGCGCGGTTGGTAAAGTCGCACACGCCTCGCCAGTTCAACACGCGACTTAACTTCGAACGGACTAATCGTGAGTGCATTTATACTATCTTAAGCATTTGTTAAAAAAGAAAACCTCCTTGATATCTCTTATTTAAATTTCACTTAAAAAAATAATGTTTAACTATTTACTATTGACTGTGTAGTGATGTTAAGCAAGTGGAATATAATTATCGTGCTAATCGATTAATTATAAAATCATTAGATTTAAGCCATTATCAATGACTGTATATTTAAATGTTTAACTGTATTCCGGAAGACTGTTATCGCTATTACTTTTGTACCTATTTAAAATCCAATAAGGCATATTTGTTCTTTGCAAGCTTAATTAGAAATTAAAATAAGAATATATCTCCGCCAAGCTTTCACTGTTATATTATTGTAACTGTAAGTCTCCCTGTCGAGGATTGAAAGTACACGCAACTTCAGATGTGATTTTTTTATTAATTAACAATTGCCTCACATAAGTCAATTTTTTGTTTAAATCAAGTACTGTGCATAGTTAGCAGAGATATGTTAAATTTTAAGAGTTTATCTGATGCTGTGCTTTATGTTAATTGATATATTACATAACTTTCAAACGTAAGTTTAAAAATATTTAGCATTTATAGACTGATTCTAATAAATTTTGCTTTTGACTCTTGGAAAGTAAAGTAAATCAGGTTATGTATTAATTAATATAAACGTATATGTTGTCATTTTGTTTGTGTAATATTTTTTATATAGGCTGCAAGTGTGCGGTTTGTTGTTTGCATTTAAACATTTTCTTGTTACGCCTCGCGAATCTTTAATATTGTTTTATATAGGGACTGTGTTACCTAACAATTGTATTAACTTTCGTATTATTGTTTACTATATTAAAAATATATAATTATCGATTTACATTAATACTTTCCTCCAAAGATCTCCACAGCAGTAGTTTTTAATCTTTCACCAGACAGTTGGTCCGCTATGTTGAGGATCAACAATTTTTTTTATTCGGCGTAAAAAATATATTAGGAAGATCACCGGTATTCCGGTAGACCCATCGGTAGTTTATACGCCTAATTATATTATTATGTAGGGGCTTCATGGAATGTTTTACACTGTACCATATTGATCCTCTGCTATTTGTTGTAATAAACAGCAACAGTTTTTATTACAATTCCATGACTTTATACGTTTTAATAAAAATCCACAACGAACAATAAAAATGGAAATATTTTTCTATCGACCGAGCTTAGTAACATGGAGTAAGCAAATTATGTATGTAAACATTAATTTTTGGCTGTAGAAATAATTATGTGGCACATATATGTAAATATTAAAGATAACAAAATGGCATATTAACATACTAAATAGTGAATGGATATACCTAAATTCCTCTTTACGTCCACTTGTATATTTCAATTTTCAATTAATATAATACGAGAGAGAAAGAGCTAGGTTGTTCATTGTTTTATTTAAATGTTTAAACATATAAATTTATACAAAAAAAAGGATACATGATATTTGTATGAAACTATCAACCTTGTATAAAGTACTTTTTCATTAATTAACCTTTGTTAAGAAATGTAGTAATCCTGTTAAAGTGTATTGATTGAATAAATAATACTCTATTTTACGCCTCGCCACGAATTTTATTTGTGTTTCTTAAAAATTTGATGCGTAATAATAAGTGTATAGTAAGTCTCAAAGAATCGACCCAAAAAAGTATATTTATTCATTAATTTTAGCTCAAATGAAAAATTTGCAAAGTTAAATGATTCCAAAATAAATATACTTCTTCACGAGATATAATACTTGTGGGTTTTTAGATTATGTCTTTATCATTAAATAGATAAAGAATATTGTTACGTAAGCATATCTTAATACAAACATAAAGTTGAAGTCGTATTGAAAAAGTAAAGGATTTTAATGAAAAATAATTATGTGACTGTATTCACATATGGGAAAAAATCCTTCAACTTCTTTTCGAGATCGGGCCAAAATGTCGCAGTGGAACTAAATTTTTTTAGGACAGTATGATGACAGTTAACAAAAACAGGTAGGCGAACTGTTTATAATATTTCATTTGGTCATTAAGTACTGTGGTAATGTTGTTTAGAGTTCCGCCAAATGATAAGCGTTTTTCGTAGCCCGTAATAGCAGTTCGAAACAAGCTTGTCAACGACCACGAAGAGAAGCTGTCACTTCCTCCGTAAATAAAATCATACAGTTTTTTAAGATTGTTTTCACAAGAATAAAATTTCATATGTAGTCGCTCTTTTAGAGAAATAATTCTGGGTCTTGACTAATGGTCAATGCGGTCTTTCTGTATGAGAATAACCTCCATGTCGATGGCGAGCTCGAAATAAAAGAAAACTATTTTGCCTTAACAAAAACTTTATATATATATCAAATGATTTTCAAACTAAACAAACTAGTTAAATTGGATTTGATTCAAGTAATTCTTTCCAAAAAGTAATCAGGGGTACATACATACATATGTCAGATATTTAAAAAAAATATTTCATTACAAGTATTAACAAACATGATTTCTACCTGATTCAATTAGACTGCTGGTAAAACTATTTCCGTTCCCTCATTTTCAGAGCCGCGATATCTTATAAAACGTGGCGATGAATTTAAATAAATATGTTTTCTATAACTAACATGAAAGTTCTCAATGGGAACAGACCGCTACCGATAATCTGAAACTTACAAAGAATTTAAATATATATTTACCCACATAAACATAAAAAATATTTCCTAAAATATCATGCCGCCAAGCGTACAAAAAATTCATTCGCAATATGTGAAGCAGTTAAGACGTAGTAAGCAGCTAGATCCATAGAATAGTTCTCCGCTAGTCATTCTTAAATATTTGGCACCCAAGTAGCAAGTGTTCCGCCGGCGAAAGACGAAAAATCCAATAGTGGCCCATAGCGCACTTTGTCATGGTAGAGTTCCTCTCTGTCCAATCTCATAAATCAAATAACAAGGAAAATAGAAGTAAGCGTCACAGTAATTGTACATATTCTTGCTCTCTTTACACCATGCATGCTTAAGAAGTTTGCACTCAAATACATCTTAGTTATCGTAAAGACTCCAATGCTTTGATAATTTGGTCGATAGACTCAAACGCATTTCAGTATTGATATTTTTTTGATACCGATAATACATGAGTGAGAGACACGAGAGAGAGTGAAAGTCATCAAGACAAGAAAGCTCTTTTCTTACCAAAAGACTAATCTCCATAAACAGAGACATAAAATTTGATTTGTCGCATAATCTTTAGGCACTTAAAGTTTTCCTGTCGTATTCCTAAACGGGAAATTTACTCATACAAAAGCCAACTCTCGCATTTCAAAATGATCTCTTTAGCCGATCGAGGTATAAAGGACTTGTTTCCTATCCAAAAATTTTAATAACAAATTAGATTGTCCCAAGTTTTTACAAAAATTCCCTTTGCGTGTCCCCGCCAGATATCCCAGATGCATCATAACTCCGTTCCAACTGTAACACAGTTTTTGGATCAAATTGCGAGACTCTGCAAATTATTTAATGAACATATCGATCTCCTAGATATTCACCACAATTCACCAAACAAGCTTCGACAAATATTAATTAATAGTTTTTTGAATAGTTGATATAAGTATTCAGTAAGTCAACTACGGTTTTCTTCATATTTTGCTAGTTAATAATTTTGTTTACGAATGTTGTATTTATCTGTAAGTGCTTTGTTATATTATGATTTTTTTTATATCTTGTAAGTTTTTCTTGTTATAGTATTAATGTAAACAGGCGTTGGTAAATAAAAAAAATTTATAATAATTATCTCTACTAACTAGTTACGCGATATTGAGATCATTTATGACTGAATGCTAAGAATTTCTGTTGACAATGGGTCCAGATGACTTGGACATTACCTTCTCTTGTATATTTATTCTATAATTATTTCCTTCTCTTGTATATAATTGTATAGTTAATTATGTTACGATCTATTCTCTATCAAAAAGCAACTCCTATGGAGTCAAAGGAGCGTCACGATGCAAATCAGCAGAACGGGATAAAATGTGACAACTCTCCGTTCCGCTACTTGTCGGACGATATGTCAACATTCACAGATCTTGTAATCAAAGAGGAATGGAATATTCCCAAACATATTCTGACATACCCGTCGGTGGTATAGCTCGGCCTTGCTTTAATATCGAGAACGTAAAAAGTAAAAACACAACAACTACATCCAATTATGAAGTACTAAAAGGTTAAATAATATCGGTGTAGTACATTCTTTTTTAAATTAACGTTATAAGATTAGGTTTAACTTAATCTTTAAAATGTAGCAAAAATAATTGATGGAGATCCCTTTTAAAAATATAAAACGTGGAATGGATTACTGCGTTATAAGTTTTTTTTTCTGCAATAGGATAATAGTTGGCCTCATTTCACGTGGTGTTAAAAGACAATGTGGTCATGGGTGGTAAAGCGTGTCCACCAATGGCCAGAAAAGCAACATATAGTTCAGGTGTTAAACCTTTCTGTTACAAGGCTAGCCACTGCGGAGGCAGTTAAATTATATTAACTATTAAAAAGGAGAAGTACATTACAAGTATTGAAATGTTATTCTTTAAATTTGCATGCTCGATGCTCGATAATTGTTTAGGTAGACAAAACTGATGAACAGAATGTGATAATCACTCTTATTCACATGACTTTAAAGTATCCTTTCTTATATTAAATTATAAACGGTATTCTGTATTACTTTAATTCAGGTCATTACTCTTCGATCTACTATTATCAATGTTTCCCTTAACATTTAGTGTTCCTTGACTTTGTATTAAACATTGGCATTTATTTATGACACGTTACAAAAATTTAAAACAGACATAATTTTGTGTTAATTTACATCAAGGCTCCAGGACATGCAGGGCGATCACCTGATTGTAGGTGATACGCCAACCCATAGCAGTGCATGATCTTGAATTATAAAAAATTAAGTATTATTATTATAGTAAAATAAGTAGCTATAACGCCTTTCAATTCGAACCACTGCGATGTTTGCACATTACTGTTTGGCAGTAGAAACAGGTGCTACTGGTAACTATGGCACTTATCAAATGGTACTGCTTACGATGTTAGAAATTTTAGCATTTTTCCTATGACCGGGATTTTAAACATGAATATTCTCAGATATGGTCAGTTTGAAAACGAGCGACGATATATGATTGCGTCATGGAGAACGGCACGGGTATCTAGCTATAAGATCAAGGCTACTCTCAACATAGGCTAACATATCACCACGAATCCAAACGACTTCTTCTCATTAAATAAAGAATAATTTATTTTATACAATATAAAGTAATTTACATCAGACCTTTTTGCAACGTGGATAACTACAACAAAATATTTTATTGGTTCAAAATTATATCCAGAAACTGACAGTGATTGTTACCACTAGTCAGTCAAAAAAATGCTAAAGTAATCCCGCCGGCAGATAGCTACACTTTCAAGAGCAGGAGCAACATAAGATTAGGATTAGGTAGATAGGCATCAGGTGAGCTTTATACGTCGCAAAAGACGGGTCAGCGCTATCAACATCGGAGAATATAATCGAATAGTCTAGCAAGTCTCACTATTAAGATTTAACAATTTAATCAAATGAATTATTGTATTGTATGCATTAATATATTGTTTATAAATCAGTGGGAAGGTTTTATAAAAGGTTAAGGTGAGCAAACGAGTACGCGTAAAATAAGCAGTCACCATTTACCATCGCATATGAATAGCGGCAACACAAAAATAGTCACATAGTTGTCGTAGGAATAATGAAAGCAATGCAATTTTTTTCTTTTATCATTTCTAGCCGAAAATAAAGATTACATACTAAATTTAGTCTTTTAAAAACAAATCCGTTAAAGTGATAAAACAAGAAATGTGGGTTTTCTTTCTTAACTTTTAATTTTTTTTGGAAGATGTAAAAAAATTATTTATGCAAGCGATCCTCCGCCTACAGCTCTTCCAGCCGGAAATCCCCGGCCGCCGTTTTGGCAAAAAAGTCGGTGCGCTCCTTGCGCCGTTCCTCACCTCCCGCGCAAGTCGCGGTCGAATCCGCCGTCAAGGCGCCAAGGCCCCCACCACCCGTCATCCTACAGGATAAGGCCCCGTGGAAAGACCTGTCCAGGTGCCCCAAGACTCAAAACACCTCGCAGGCATGCGCCTGCATCTTACGTCCTCAGACGACCTCCGCAGTGCGATTAGGCACATGAGGAAGCTGAACCTCAGCTTCCACACCTACGCCTTACCGGAGGAGAAATACCTCCGCGTAGTCATCAGGTGTATTCCCCTTGAAATTTCCACCACCGAGGTATTCGAAGACCTTAAGGCCCGGGAGTTCCCGGTGATCGACGCACGCCGTCTCACCAGCCAGAGGACCAGGAAGGAGATTCCCCTGGTCCTCGCCCTCTCTCCGGAGGGCAAAAAAATCTTCAGCCTCACCAGGCTATGCGTTCTCACCGACATCTCGGTCGAGGCTTCCCACAAACGCGGTATCGTTGGCCAGTGCCACAGATGCCAACTTTAGGGGCACTCCGCGCGATTCTGCTTCACTCGCCTCCGCTGCGTCAAATGCACGGGAGACCGGACGGCACCACGGAGTGCTCGCGCAAGTCCGACTCCCCCGACCCGTCAAGTCGTTGCTTGGCGCAAGTCGGAGGGTCACCCTGCGAACTACCGCGGGGTCCCAGGGCCCCTCACAGGAGCGGCGCGTACGCTCCGACTCACAAGGGGGCCCGGTGGCGAAAACCGATCGACTCGCTCGCTCGCCCCCCGCCCTATCCTCCGCGAAGGGACCGCCGCAGCCTGATCGCGACCAGCCTGCCCCGGCTCCCTCCAAATCCGCATGGGCCAAGCCATTGCCCACGATCCAGCGGCCGCCGGCCCCCACCGCAACTGCTCCAGTTACCAAGGGGCCCCAGCTGACTCCAGGGGGTTCTAACCTAACCCCTAAAGCCCGAGGCGCGGCCGCCGAGATCGCGGCCCTCGGAAATTTTATTAGGGGCATCGACCTCGATGCCCAACTCGCACTCGCAAATAAATTTCGCGGAACCAATGACGCAGCCGAGAGGATGTTGTTAGTGGCCGAACACTACGACATCTTCGTCGCACTCAAGGCGGTGTTTTAAGCCCCGCCCTCTCGCCGGGACTCCGTCGTCCCACGCCACTACACACCTTAGGTTCAGCACATTCACCCAAGTGTTCGGTAGAATAAAACCCAGCTCCTTGACCGTCGCGACTTTCAACGCGAACAGTCTGCTTCACCAGAGGGAAGAAATCAGCGGATTTCTTAGACACCACGACTTCAAAGTCCTCTTAATCCAGGATATGTTTTTCAAGCCGTCTCACAGAATCCCGAAAATAGCGAGCTATCACTTCGTTAGGCACGACAGGGTGTCCGACCGCCTAGGCAGCACCCTTATCTACTACAAGAGGTCGCTTCGCTGTGTCAAACCCTTCTCAATCTCGGCCGCTCTGTTCTGCTCGCTGGTGATTCCAACAGCAGGCACAGCTCCTGGGACCCCATACGCCAAAACCCTAACGACAGCCATCTATACAAGTTAGCTGATAAGCTAAACTTTGATATCAGGCATCCACTTCGCCGACGAGAATTCGATCCGCGGGTAATCATCTTGTCCCTGAGTGATAACTATGTTCTACTTATCTGCTATCGGGATATCAATTATTGCAACACGCATAAAAAGATATCTATATCGCTCCATAGACGATCGATTCGCTTGTTACTAGTAATATAAAATAGAAGACATGTTCAGCTTTTATTTCCCGTTCTTTTCAATACCACATCGGAAGGTAAGTTTTTCTGCGAGCACTAGTGTTTAGAAAATGGTGAAACGTTAGGGACGAATAACATTTCATTGTTGTCCGTAAGTAAACTATTTTCATTGGATGGTATTAATCTAATTTTTGGATGATACAAGTGGGATTCAATTGATTTTGAGTAATACGCATGCCTATGACAAAGTGGCGTTAGGATGTTAAAATATCCGCCACGTTTTACAGATCGCTCTGAGATATAAAATTATTAAGCTATTTTATCCGATTAATTTTACTATTAACAGCATTCTTGTAATCGAAACACAGTAATGTCTGTTTACTACTGAATAATGTTTAATCGTAATATTTAATAAATGTGTTGTTTGTGGTGGATATCAGCATGCTAGACACCCCATGCTAGACCTAGAAAAAATAATATTATAAAAGCGTATTCCCTTCCACAGTTTTTTTTTTGAAATTGAACATTGTAAATATTTGTTTTCAGCTTTGCGAGTGATTCTTGGAAAATATATGCTTGTTTGTTTTGTTTTTAAATTGTATTATTACCGCGTGAAAATTTATCTTACATCTTTGTTCCTTTGTTCATAGAATGCGGACAGAAGAACAAATATTTCCCTTGCACAATCCTTTTATTTATTACAATAATTTATTCTGCCGTTACTGTACTGAACATAAATATGCTGACATTGACGTTCTTTATGTATTTCAAGTATGAAATGAATTATAATTGATTCAGTTATTATATTACTAGTAATCAATAAGATATTAAAGTAATAGAAAAAATGTGTTATAAGTGACTCCGAGAACCCATTTCCACCTCGTGGTGAGATAAACGAAGCGAAAAAGATCTAGAATACATATATGTCTATTCAACGTAGAAATGTTCTAAAAATAAATATTACGTAATAACTATAATACCTTTCAGACCCTTCGTATTA
Organism: Pachliopta kotzebuea; assembly: GCA_018246255.1. NCBI lineage: Eukaryota > Metazoa > Arthropoda > Insecta > Lepidoptera > Papilionidae > Pachliopta > Pachliopta kotzebuea. The sequence continues at coordinate 15,798 of DWLS01002084.1, forward strand.
TCAACCAGCTTAGTGAACAACAGGAAGTGCATATCATGAAATAATTTTTAGAAAAGACTAGTGCACCTTAAAAGTCTAAAGTGAACGAAGACCGGAAATTGAATTACCTTTGCATGTCCTTAACAATTTAGCCTTTGAAAGTAATCGAGGTCAAATAAATTGCTAAATTCAATAATGGCTGGTCAACAACAGACGGCAGTTTTTAACGCCTTCATTGATTCAATCAAAATCAATTATTACAAGCAATTAAACATTTTTGTTGCCGCCGCTATTATATATATTCTTACTGAACTCTACGGGTTTTAAAGTTTTTGAATAGTATGCATCGCTTAGTAATGTATAAACTTTAACCATTTCAGCGTTAACGTAATGTTTCTAATAAAGGTGTGATAAATACTAATACTCATAGCGATCGCTTTAAATAAGATTCGAGGACTATTTTAAACTATATTTAATGGGGATTAATTACTCTCCAGATGAGACCAATGGAAAAGGAGCAGAGTGAAAAAGAGGCATCAACTGGTCAGAATTATGCCTACGAGAAGAACTTACGTACTGCTTTGCCCCAAATAATTGCGGTCAGTGTAAAAAATCTTCTATTAATAGGTGAGTGAAAAAAACATAAAACTACATTTTTAATCTAACAATCCGGCGGCGGTTACGGTTTAATGGGCGCTGTAGTTAGTGTAGTTATTGAAGCTACAAGCGGTACCGTCTCATGTTTCTGAAATTACTGGAATAACGAGACATTTGAGCCTGTTCCTGGATATGCTCGCGATGTGGTTCGGTGCGAATACTAACACATTATTTTTACGGAAACTGACGCTCGAATTTGCATTGATGTAAAAAATGTTTTGTAATAATTTTCAATCATGCGTTTTTAAATGAGTACGTTGAGTGGTAACGTAAAAAGCGAAAAGCGCATTGCGCAGCGCTGTTGTTATGCGAGCGAATGGCACCGTTTCTCATAACATCATTTTTATGCGAATTACAGTATCCGAGTTCTCGTTTTAATACGCTTACAAATTTCATTAACGAAATGAGGTGAATAATAATTTCTAGTTCGTTTTTACATTTACATCGACCGTGGCATATTTTGCACATAAAATACATAAGAGCCAATTGTAAAGGACAGAAAATCTATAGAATTGTTTTAGCCCAATGAAATTTTTGTCTTCGAAATAATATATAATCTTACAGATTCATGACTATTAAAGTATTATAATTTACGTAGATGTTGGGAAACAGTAAATTTTATTATATACTTCTAAATTTGTTGTGTACTCAATATTTCAGAACAGAAGTAATCTTTTTGTTTATTAATTGAGTTAAAACCTGGTGGTTGATTATGCCCGTGCCCCATAACATTGTAGCATTGAGATGATGAACTGCATTGTATAGTGCTTATTATCTTAGGAATTTTATTAGCTTAAACACCTTTTAATCGACAATAGACTAAAGTGTAGTGACAGAAATAGGAACTGCGGAGCCTACGCCTATAATTTAACGAGTATATACACATTACTGCCAAAATACGTATTCATCACAGTAATAAGACATATGTTTTGTATATATATAAATATATATGTAATATCGTTATAAAATACTGAGACAGTAGATACATTTCAATACACAAATGCGGTCGGTGGATAAGTGCATTGCGTCGCTTTTGTAAAACACGTTTTCCTTTGAAACGACCCCGGTAGAATATCTTAGTAACTTTCGTCATCTGACCTTCCGGTGCTTCAATAAAATTGCACTCTCACACATACTATATTATTATATCAATCTTTATTTTATCAATTGATGATTTGCCAATTTATTGATTATGAACATCTAACGCAGTTTTTCTGTTTAAATTTCTTTTAACAAAAATAATTCCCTCGATGAGTCGACGAGACGAGCAATGCGTCAACATTCTGTTAATAAATGTCCATAACAACGTGGCTCCGGTTAAGATGGTGTACACAGCACTTCATAGCACTTGTCGCCTTATGACATAAGGTGTTAAGTCTCGTTACCTCAGTAATTTCGCTAGACTTTCAAACCGGAAAACAGTATGTTTGCACTACTGTGCAGACATACTGTTTGGCGGCAGAAAGAGAACTGCAGTGTTACCTACCCAGACGATCTCCTGCAACGGAGACCTACCATCAGTAAAAATGTGTAGAAAACAACTACAAAACAGAATTTGCTAGCCACTCAAAAGACAAAAGTAAAAGCTTTAACCTAAAGGTGCATTTATAATTTCATTTTTTAACATTTTTATTGGAAACAATAAAACAAGCATTTTTTCTAGTCAGAGATTGTTTTTTACGACGGGTTCTACATTTCAAGAAAATAATCCAAATCGTTCAATTCAAATTCATAACCGCTTTTTTGTCATTTAATTTAATTTAATCGCTACAAATACTAAATTTCTCTTTACTTCTATAATTATGAATAATTTATTTCCATAGCAGCACATAAGTCGTTCTTATAGCGATCTCATTACTTTGACATCAAACCAGGAGGAGGAAACGGGGATAACGTTGTTAAGATGAAAGTTCCTGTTATCTATATTATACATGGCTTCACAAAGCATTAACTGATTTACGGAATTAATATATAAATATATATATATAAGTGTGTGTGTGTGTCTGTATATAAAATGATGTGTAATAAATAGACAATAAAGGGATTCGTCTAAATATTATATGTGACTATCAGGGTAGATTGCGCATATATATACATTCATTGCCTTGCTATGCTAAATAGCTATGCAGTATGACCATTAGACGTTAAATGTATTTTTTTTTAAGAATAAATGCATTATTCAATTATTCCTTAACAGATACTTCATTGAATTGAATTATTTCTAAGTCCAGACTTTATTTCTAATAAGATTCAGTTTGAGACGTTGTCTATAAAAATTACATGTCTATTAATTCAGCTTATTTTATTTTTTTATATTATCAGGAAATTTAGTAGTTTACCTTTAAGTCGTGCTTACAAAAGTCCTTTACTGACTGAAAAGTTTGCTAATGTCATTTTATTTATGTCAATTTGATTAAAAACTTTTAAAACGACAACATTTGATTCAAAATGTACATCAGTGCTTGAGTTCGAAAATGTCGGTCATTTAACACGGACGAAAATATTCATTGATAATGTTTTTTACACGATTTACTGTACTACGTGTTATATGTTTGTGTTGTCTATCGTTTTACGAATGGAAAATCATCGCCAAAGTTCTGGATTTTCTTTCATATTGGCAGAATTTCACTTTTATACCGAACATTTTTCTATCCCCTGTGTGTATTCTCACCATCACTAGACATTGGCGAAATT
>DWLS01002085.1:0-19127 GCA_018246255.1 Pachliopta kotzebuea
AAATCAATATCAGGTAAGTAGGGGGTCTACACAACACGGAAAAACATGGCAAGGGGTCTACGACACAAAAAAGTTTTGCGAACTCTGGTCTAGACAGACAAAAAAAAACTCATAAACTAGATCTAAAAAGTGTTAGGTGTTTAACAAGCGTGTTACTACACTAAAACAGATGTAGATTTATAAACATAGTGTCGCAGTATCACACACAATATTAAACAGAACAGAACAAGAAAAATCAGAACAGTGACTAATAGGAGAACCTTTAAGTTAACAATTCGGAAACTTCTCTATTTTTTTTATATGTCGAGACGATGAGACGAGCAAGACATTTACCTGAAAGTAAGTGATTACGCTAGCCCATAACAACGCAGTGTTTGTTAAGGCCTTGAGACATAAGCTTGTGAAGTCTCGGGGTAAGGATTTTCACTACGGTACAGCATCCTTTAAACCGGATCACACAAATGTTTGCACGTTACTATTCGGATAGAAATAGGAAAAACAGGAACTGCGGTAGTACCTACCTAGACGTTTTCCGGAAACGATAACCTACGACTAGTGAATGAAGCAATGACTTTGCCTTAAACAATTCAATTTTAAGTATGTCTATGTATGCATGTAGTTAACTTTTTTATCTTATGTTTGAATTTATGTATTTGTATATTTATGTATGTATATATTATATATATATACTTCATTATCATTCTGGGATTTATTCCACGTTCACTGGGAGCTATTGGATCCATACAGCACAAGATCGTATTTTGTGGAATACTTTACAAGAGACCTACGTCCATAGGTTGAAATGATGATGAATGACTATCAATCTGCTTTTAGTTTAATCTCGTAACCCACCTCATGATATTCCTGCATCAGTCCACTAGACTACCTGACTAGAAGACTAAAGGTAATTCAGTCTTTTTTTACACGATGTGTATAAGCAAATAAATATTACGTGTTCCTTTCAATGACATATTTTCATACGGGTTTTTATATTCTATATAAGATCTGTATTATTAAAGAGTTTTTGTTTAACTGGCAGTCTCTGTCAATGTCAACACTTGATTGAATTAATGATGAAGAATGTTCAAAATAATTTCAATAATGATTGAACAATTTGTCGTGGGACCTGTGTAATCGAAACTAATGAATGTAGCGAAATTTCTATTGGTCACGCCTGTCAGCGATTCGAACCCGTTGACGAGCGGACGGGTTGACACTGGAACCGTTTGTTCCGCGGGAAGGTAACCCAACTCCCGGACGTCACGATGGCACACGTCTCCATCAATTAAAACGGATGTATCATGACAGAACCGCGGCGTGGCTATTGAATGAACGATCTACGATAACGAAGATATCAGAGCATTTGCCGATATCAAACTAATTCTATAGAATTTCGTGCTTTGAAACAAAAATTTGAACAGAATTTTAACTTCTGGTTATGGAATGCTACATAATGAAACAAACACACCAAGAACAACAGCATTCATGAAAGTGGTGAACGGCCCACACTCAGCGTTATAGCGAAAAGGTCTTTAATTTTTGAGATGTAATGACCTAAATCTCATTCATCATCGTCAGCCGATAAACGGATTCTGCTGGGTATAGGTCTCTCCAAAGAACTTGTGCTGTTGGCATCCAGCATTTAACAGCCATAACACTGCGTAAACACATGAGTATGATAGATGAGACGTAAGTGATCCATTGATTCTTTTTCATGTTAGACCAGGGCAGAACAGCAGAAGTTGGCATCATGTGCCAATGTTTTAAGCCTTGGACCTTTTTGTCTCTCTACCTAGATCTTTTTTAAATAATATACATAGTTATAAGTTTTTTTTGGACAAATAAACGCCTTTTATTTATTTATGAAGACTCATTAAGAGGGCTATTTCTTATCTTCTGAAATGGCAAAGAAATTACCAAGCCTTGATTTGTAAGAGAAGTCTCCTTCCCATTATTAGAATGTTAAACAAGGATATTCGTTAGACTGGTTTGTAGTATTTATTACAGTCAGACGAGCTATAGTTTATGGTGTTTCCGCATGTCGTTGTTAATTTTACTATTAGCTGTTAATACGATTGTTTTTCTTTCCGAAACTATCAATCGTACGACTATTGCATGTATGTATCTGTTTAATTTTATACGCAATAATACCCATTAACTGTTCAATCAATTAATATCACTATTGCGACTGGTAGGTAATCAGTGACAGGTGTAATTAGAAGAGAAAGAAAAGTGTAACTGAAATAAAATGTTAATGACTGAAAATTTACACAAAATGTGAAAACAAAGAGAGATGAATTGAAGTACAAATTAATCAACCCCATTCATGTAAAATATAACTTAAAGAAGTAAAATAGAAAATGAGGTATTGTAAGGCGGACACTGAAGTCTGAGAGGTGATGTATGGAACAAAAGAATAAATTTAAAGAAAATACGATATGGAAGAAAAGAAGGTTTGTAAGATGATAATGAAAATGTACATTAAAATGAGGATAGAAAAAGAAGAAAACAGACGAAATAAAGAGACCGGCCTCACATAACCGGAGGGAAAGAATTATTTAAAAAGGTACAGTCGCAAGTAATCAGGTTTGTGGTTCTGTAATTCTCATTCGTTCTTAATTTTGACGTATTATTTATCAAGAAGGTACTGTGAACCATCGGCGTTTGGTAACTGTGGTTTCTGTAGTTCATCGAAGTAAAAAACTTCAACTACAAGTTAATAGCTTAACTAAGCTGTTACTGAATTCTTTAAAATAAATATTTGAACAAGGGGTATCATTTATATATTAGCTATTTAAAACTATATTTGCATAAACGCTGCCACCGTTTCTTTTGATTCGACAAGGCGAGTAGACGGCTGAGACGTTCACTTGATAGTAAGTGATACGCTTTTTCATAATTACGTGTCGCTAGTTAAGATGGTACACTCAGCACCGAATTGCGTTCGTCGCCTTGAGACATTAGGTGTTCAGTTTCATTACCCCAGTAATTTCACTAGTTTACAAAATGTACAGTAATGTTTGCACAGTACTGTTTGTTGGCTGCAATAAAAGCTGCGGTAACTACCTAAACCAGTGTTTCCCAACCTTGTTGGTCCCATGTCTAATTTTTGAATAGAATTTTTTTTATGCTCTTTTCGGACCTAATTATTTTTATCCAAGACCTCACAAAAACTTAAAAATGCAATAAATTACATTAGATTATATTTTTAAGTTTCAGGTTGCTACATTTAATGACAAAATTGCCCTTTTGTGAGGTCTACGCTCCGTCTTAGGTAACACTCTCCTAGACGATCTGCGGAAATAGAACACTACTTACCATCTCACGGTCCTAAATTTTAGGATAAAGCAGCACTGGTTTTTATGTACAATGCCTAATAAAAACTACGAAAAAAGTTACTTTGTGCCCGCCGATACACCCCGTTATGATATCACCGCGACAGTGGGTGTAATAATAGAATATAATAAATTTCATCGAACGACAAGCCGTCCGCTGTACGAATATTAATAACGTAAAATATTGTAATGTAGCTTGCTCTATTGTTTTTTTTATAAATAAACTCAGGACCATATGAATGTTCGAAGTACGCAGGGTCAGCGTATGTGCATACAAATGCACTATTTATCACACGACAACTGTTTAACTGCCTCCATGGCGAAGGACCTAACCACTTGTACGAAGCTCCCTACTTCATTTCCAAAGCAATATGTTGTGTTGGAGAACTAAATTTCACGTGTTAACTGACAATGAGTGCTCTCATGTAGCTTGGATTTTAGAAAGTTCTGTCAGTCACAAAATCATAAAATGTGCGACATCTAAAAATCTAAGTAAGTGAATTATGCGCATTGGCGCAATGACCATGCGAACCTGTTCTTCCATTCACGTTTAAATAGTGCAGTAGCGTCATTAGTAGTATGTCGATATTATACATCTATTCTTAGCGAGGCGACGACATTAACAAGACCTTCACCTGATGGTAAGTGCCTTCGTAAATTGGTATATAAAGCAGCTCATTGCGCTTGATGTCAAGAGACATAAGGTATTGCCTTGTTTCCCCAGTAATTTCACTGGCATACCATTCAAACTGGAACACAGTAATATTTACACAGTACTGTTTTTCGGCTGCAGTAGAAGCTGCGGTTGTACATACCTAGACGGTCTCCAGTAACGGAAACTTACCACAAATAGATCTTAGTAGATTAGATCTATTGATTGCATTTATCAACATCATCATTATCATTTCAACTGCTGGACATATTCCGGTGACTATCAATATTTAGTATTTATAAGTTATTACTCCTAATGTAAATTTGAAATCATTAATGCATCTACAATCTTAAGTATTGTGTTATTGTCTCTATATCCTTTCTTCATTAATATCAAAAAACTTAATGTTTTTCTTTAATTTATCCGAATAACTACATCCAGATGAAATCTAAAATTATTATAATTAACAAATGTTTCTTAACAAGTTATATATGCTGGTAGGAAACATTTTATTTTGTTTGAGAGAGTACAATTGAGTTTGTGGTTTAATAAGTCAATTGTCAACTAACGGTTATGAAAATTCAATCGATATTCAACGAAGTGTATGCTTACATCACTGCTGACGCCGACCCGTCTGCGCGGGAGTGGAATTAGCATTAGTTATGTAACGACCTAAAAATAACCGATTGTGATAGCATAGTTCTAATAATACAACAATCAGCAAATATTTAGGAAATCGGTATAGATTAAAATTTTATTATCCATAGACTTCATTACATCTGTCACAGTGACATAAAATTACTTTGCTACAATTTACACGGATATTTTGATACGGACGAAAACGTTCTTTGTTTTATACAGGATTTACTGTACTACGTGCTATATGTTTGTGTTGTCTTTCGTTTTACGAATGGAAAATCGTCGTTAAAGTTCTGGATTCTCTTTCATATTAGCAGAATTTCATTTTTATACCGATTAATTTTCTATCCCCTGTGTGTGTATTCTCACCATCACTAGTCATTGGCAAAATTATTGCGCAGAGCAGTAGAAGCCCTAAACCGAAAAATAATAATAATAATAATTTATACGGATTATGTTATTTATAATACTTTACTTATTTAAATACTTATACTTATTTTTACTAAATAAATTAAACATATTTATAATCATACATTTAGTCAAAGTACTAAGTTATGAAGGTGAAAATCTGGTCAGAGGTAATAAACTCGTCTTCTATTATACTCTTAAGTTTTTCTTCCTAAATATTTAAAGGTGTATGCTTTATAATTTTTTTAATAAAAACTTAAGACAGTTAAAAATAAACATTTCAATAAATGTTTTAGGTTAACAAACGGTCATCCAGAGTTCAAACTACACAATTAGATATAACAAGTCTAGCTCAAAATTCCGTCATCGCTAGGCATCTGCTACAACACTCTGGGAACCGTCATAATAATTTGACACTAATCAAATCTAACATCGTTCACATGTTCCAACCGTCTTTTGTATATATTTGTTGCAAAGTTGTAATAATAAATTTTGACCACGAATACAAGAACCCGCGCCAGAATTTTTACAGAAAGTAATTGTTCAATAGGCTTTAGTAGACAGGTACGGTTTTTAATAAATGTTTATCACAGAGAAGTATCTGCGCAATCGAATCAGAAATGATCATCTAAGAGCATGTGGATCATCTAAGAGAAAGGAGAAGGAATGAAGAGAACGTGAACCATCTAAGGTCACCGACTTACCATTAAGGGTCGCTAGACTTAGGGCTAATGGACAGGAATTTGCTCCAACGATTGACTGCCGATGATGCAGCAACTTCTTACAATAGGGTACTGGTAAACGCAGTGCTGGAAATCCCCGCAAAGTGGACCGACGATCTGGTAAAGATCGAAGATTGCGAGATACTAGATGCAGACGGCGCAGGACCATTTGGAATGGATATCTTTGGAGGAGGCCTATGTTTAGTAGTGGACGTTCATCGGCTGATGATGATTACAGAGAAGTAACAAGTCAACAAATATATTGTACAAGTGATACATAAGATTTTACAGTACAATCTTGTAGTCTCTCCGACGGTCTCTCACAACCTTGAGTAAACATGTAAAAAGATGAAACTATTTGACTACATATAAGTAGAGCTAGATACCGCAGGGGCTACGAACCCGCTAGTTAAAATAATCAAATTCCTTTCTGAGATACTTCGTTACGGGCGAATAATAAAAATAAACATTGAAGTGAATTCGCTTCTGGTATTATAATAAACATTCCTAAATAATCTGTTCGAAGTTCGCCAGTTAGTATTCTTATCTATTGCTGTACATACATCCTTACTGGCATTAGATTTTTATTGGCATCATTACTTACCATTAAATCAAAGTATTCATATCCCAGGAGATAATGTCGTAGTATGTAATGCGAATGATTATGATTTGCTTTTACTCTATATATACATACATATAACCAGCAGGTGAAAATTAGATCGTCGTATAAACAAACTGTGTTTTTTGTACAAGATCTTTCGTTTACATGCTCCAAGTGGGTTCTTTTGGCGTTGATGGATATTGTATCCAGATTCTTAGTGTACCTACGCGCCCGCCCACGGTCCACGTACAAAAGGTGAACGCCTCGTGCTCCATAAAACTGTAGCTGCTGACTAGGCTTGCCTAAATCCGTAATATTATCTTTGTGGTACATCGAACGTTCCACCGCTATGATGACCATCATGTTCTTTTCTAGTATTTTTATGAGGTTCATAATAATGAAACGCCGTTTCGATAGATTCAGTGTTTTTCAAATTCCAGATATGTTTTGGGAGATAGGTAATAGAAAATATTTTTTTTTAGCAGACTTCGTGTGAACTGTGTTATTATAATTTTTTATTTCATATAAGTGAAACTAATTTACACCATCGATAGGAATATGGACCCTAATTGGCAACGATGACAATTTTTTATTATCTATGCTATCGCTTGTTTACAATTGGGGAAAAACTGGATCTTCGATTGATGATGGCGAGGTTTCACGAAAGGAGAATTTAATTATATGATTAATTTCCTGTTTGTTGATTAAATACTCTTTTATTTAATCAATTTTATGTTAAGAAATTAACTATTTTTGTAAGAATCATCATATACCGATAGACATCCACTGCTGAACATAGGCCTCCCCACTAATGTGTGTATGTTACTACGTTGCGTGCCGAATAAATTAGTTTCTTTATTTCTTTCGATAATGGAGAGATTTGAGCCATATTCTAACAAGCAGGCCCAATACGTGTTGGTAGAGAGCCAGAGCATCGTTTGTTGATTAGCCGAGTGCACCGTAAGCAGGCAAGTTTGGCTTGGGTCCCGTGAGTTGTTTGGACTCCTTAATCCTCCAAGTAACAATGTCAGTAGAAAACTTTAAATCATGTTCAGGTCAAATCAACTTGTTCTAGATATTTAGTTTTATGTATTATCTCAACTATATGAATTAGTTACTTTAGTCGAATGTCTAAAATTTATCTTTAAAAAGAGGGAAATCCTGAAGAGCTGTTTGTAAAGCGGTCTTTATCTCGGAAGGTTTGATTACTACTGAGCTGGAGTTTCTTACGCTTATACTTAAAACACTTTTACACTCATTTACTGGTGATAGGTCTCTGTTGTTGGAGACTGTCTAGGTAAGTTCCACCGAAGCTCATATTACAGCCGACAAACAGTACGATGCAAACATTACTGTATTATTGAAAGGTGCTGTAATTAGTGAAGTTACTGCGGCAACGCGACTTGACAACTAATAATGTTGGGCTGTGTATACCATTTTAACTAGCGCCTTGTTGTTATAGGCAGGCGAATTACTTACCATCAGGTGAACGCCTTTCTTATCTCTTCGCCTGGTGATTAAAAAAAGAACAGATTTTTTTTACAAGTAACGTTCTGCATTTGAATATAGTAGTTAACACAAAGCTTTATCTATTTCCTCGGACAGTGAATGAATATTAAGCGGACTGTTAAATAATTAACTGATAATTAGTTAAAAGATAAGAGGAAAGACGTTAATTCATAAATGTTCATTCACATCAACTGCCAAATTAAATTGATACAATGATTTAATTGAAAACGTGAAGGCGTATCGATTTAACTGGTATCGAGTGGCGTTAGTGCCGCTCGAATAGCTTTATCATTTGCATAATGAGTCATCGAGTTCACGCACCTAAATATTAGTGACGTGCTCGCAAATTTTGGATTTTGACACAATTTTTTCTCTTTTATTTCCTAGACTATCGTTGGAGATCTAATTTGCTTATGACATGTTAGTTTGATTTTATAGATGCTGTTATGACTGATTTTAACACTATTGGTATTTAGATTGTAAATATTTAAATTATCCGTATGAAATAATAAGCCGTAATTCTTTTAATTACTTATTATTAAACAAGGCTCTGGCTCCCCACTAACTCGCATTGGGCCAACGAGGAGGTAGATTGCCCAAATTCCCTAATTATTTACAGAGGCCTATATCTATCAGTGAACATCTATCGGCTGATGAAGAATAAAGAAGCTTTTAGATACAAGCTAACATTTTCTTAATAATATGGATTTTTTTGGAAAATTACTTGATCATCAAATATCTGTGTTAATTCTCAGCGTTTCCTATTCTGACAAGAACTGCCGAGAAAACTAAACAGTTCTTCTCTTCATTACTTTATTTATTTATACACATCGTATAAAGATCGACTTTAATGCCTTAGACATTATCTAACATTCTACCTATTTTACCGTAATACAGTTTGAGAATATATTATCGCTATTAAAATTACGTTCACGCTAACCTAAAAAAGATCTTTTAATAAATCCAAGTGTTTCTCAATCATAATTCAATCACTAATGTTTTAAGTCCACGCCTTTATTATTCAATAGATTCTTACTCACAGTAGTTCATTGCACGTTCAGTTTAATTTCGTTTAACGTCATTAGTAACAAAACAAATGTTATATCATGACGGTTTTATGGTATTTCCAAGGAACGGACAGATTTAAACAATGATTTATAAGAAAGTACATAAATTTCAATTCTTTGAATAGTATGGGTTTTTTTAACGTAAAGTTTAACGCAAAGATTTCAGACTAACTGGAAGTTTTTTGTTTAGTCGTTGTTCAGAAAGTCATCAATGTTCATCTTTTAAGGTAGTAGTCAAAATGTTGGTTGTATCGAAGAGATCGTGACCGTTGTCGCACATCATGATACTAAATTCGGTCACGGTGAGGACATTATAATATACTAAATAGGATCTCACACGACGATGTCACGGCCTTTTATTAAATGCAAAAAGTACATGTATACGTCTAACGTCATTAGCCGCTAAACCACCCACAGCTGGACATAGGCTTCCTCCAAAGATATATTACATCTGGTATACATTTCTGGTTTTAGTGACTGAAAATTTTGACGATGGATGATAAATGTGTAATTAATAATTCCTGACGAAAACTCAATGTTGCAATCAATATCTTAATAATGTATGATCTTGGCTAAAACATTCGGCAAAAAAAATATATTTTTTCACGAATTTTTAGTAAAAATCCCACAACATTTAAAGGTTTTAAAAATACAAAGCAGATAGGGAAATATAAATTATTTTTTCCTTTGACTCTTCATATTTTGTACAGAAATTCAATATTAAAACGTTATGTTTGTTAACTACTGATACAGTTTGCTACATTATCCCTGCTTCTGAAAGTGATTTGTGTTAGAATTGTTTTTACCCACCTGTTTAGCTACCACTCTCACATTGTAAATCTGCCACCATTAGCACTGCTGTATTCCTGTCATTTCTACATAAGAGCCAGAGTATTATAGACGATTTCTCACCACTTTAAATTGAGATCGAGTTTTAACCCACGGTATAAAAGAGGTTGAAGATGAACTGTTAAAAAATGGGAATTTACATAATTAGGTTTTGACAAATAGCTAGTAAATACTCCGGTACGGCGGCTCCGGTGTGTAATAAATTTTTAACGGCGTATGAGTTACGACGAGTATTATCCGTGCCGACGAAAATACCATAATGTGTCATGCGTTACGCGAACCGTGGAGTTCATGAGCCAGTGGAATGAACCTTTACATGCTTTTGCCACGGAACCAACAGCCGATGAGCTGTTTCTTTAGTCCATATACAACCAACTCAGACAATAGGCAATACGTGCATATTTGTCTATTGCCAAAAACTGTTATCCTTGTTGTAACACAAAACATTTATGAATGTAAAAAAACTCTTTTAATGTGCCGTCTGCTAGGACTGGGATCGTAAGACGATAGTAAGTCTCTGTTGCAGGAGACTCAAAGTAATTACCACAGCAGTTACTATTTCTGCCGCCAAATAACGTTATGCAAAATTTACTGTGTTCCGATTTGAAGGGTTTGTAACTATTTACTGATGTAATAAGATTTAACATCTAATGCTTTAAGGCGATGAAAATATTGTGGTGTAGTATTTATCTAAATAGCGTCATCATCGAGTGAATGTCTTACTCTTCTCTTTGTAATATAGAATACAAAAAATGTACATCGTTCCTTCTTTATACAAACGTATTAAATCACATAGAAAACAATCAAAACAGATTAGCAATACCAAGATATCTTCATTGTGACAAAAGTGTTGCAAGCTAATTTGATGGGCCACTTTCGCAAATTGTACCAATTGGTTTGACCAAAATTGTACACGCGTCCGTGATCCAGTTTCAGAAAGCGATGCGGGGAAGCTTACGAGCGCATATTGTCTTAGCTTATAAAACCTAATTAGTGCTTGGGAACTGGGTTTATAGAGGCGCGAATGCATTGGTTATTTAATACATAATACAATTTAGGTTATAATGTATCGTATATACAATCATACGATCGTTATTAAACGACCATTATAAATATACCATGTATTAAGAAAAAGCCTTTCGTTTCATCATTCATAATGCGAAAACTTTGGAACTTGTCGACGCTAGATTTTACTTCTAGGTATTACTAGAAAATCGTTAGAAGATAAAATGAACAGGCTACTAAACTCATCAAGTGGAATCATAGCGAAGCACTAATAAATATTATACATTTAAAAAAATTATTAAACTATCATAATTTGTTGATTGTATTCTATGCTATAGATTTTATAAATTGCTATGAGTTTTACATCTTATTAATCAATAAGTATATTGAAAGTATATCGAATTATTATTTAAAAACAGACTTACATTTCTTAATCGTTTCAATTAAACTTTATGTATTCGAGTTAAAAATACTAAAAGAAAACCGGGAATATATTATACTCATTAGTAAGTTAACTAATAAGTCAAGTTAATTATATAAATATTTATATAGTCTATGGAACTATATTAATACTTCACAATTAAGTATTATTTTTTTAAGTGACAATTAAGTTATTTATAGATATTTTTTTTATTGTGAACACGCCCTCAACAGTGAAAACCGAGAGCACCCGTTCACAAGTAAAAGCAAGCGAACGTTTAGCAAATTGGTTTATTTGCGTTTCGCGGAACAGCAGCGCGGTGGTTAATCGGCGCTTTGTATTGTTAGGTTTAATTGCTGGCCCAGTTAGAGCCTAGATGATCAGGAGTAGACATCAAATAATTCTGAAAATTTGCGTAAATTTAAGGTAGGATTTCTAAAGGCAATTATAGTTACACTTCTTTTTATTAATCATAGATCAGCTTAGAAGAAAATTTACTGGTAGCAACCACAGCTCTTATTTCTGCCGCCTAACAGTGTATTAGTAATAGCGTGGAAACATTGCAGTGTTCCGGTTTGAAGGGTGCTGTATGCTAATGAAATTACTGGGGTAACGAGACTTAACACCTTACTACTCAAAGCAAACTCCACATTGTTGGCAAGCGTATCATTTACCATCAGTTGAGCGCTTTGCTCATCTCATCAACTCGAGATTCGATTGAGACCTACATATTTATGTATATGACGACGAGAATAGTAAGAAATGATGGTAATGAATATAATTAGTAAATCATCAAAATTACAGTCGTAATAAAAATAATGGGGAAGCTTTACTGCATATCGAAACAAGGATGACGGAAAGCTTTGCCGGGTCGTGATCTCATTGTTTTTTTAAGTAAGAAAAATGTTACTAGAATTTTAAGTATCTCACTTAAAAACCGATTTACGTGATGTACGAAAGATGTGGCCAGATGGCGACAATTAAATTTTCCAATTTAGTGTACATGGAAAAAAAGAGGCATGCCTAATTGTTGAATCTAGATAGGTCACGGGTGGCATGGTCTAGACAAAATGGATCGCGTTAATCAATTAGTATCGCGCCGTCTTAGATGACTGATTCGGGCATCGAACCCGCGATTGTACTTTAAGATCCTGAACTGCTTATTCCCATGGAGTACAATGACCAGCGATAAAGATGAATTAAAACAAACCTTTTATATCTACATTTTTTGAATAGAGTGCAATATATATGTTTAATGGAGCAGTATTTATTTATTCTTGCGTTTACTTCGGTCAGCTCTACACCTGTTATTTGATATAGGTATATTGCTGCCAAACAGACCTTATTTTTCACAGCTTTTTGTATTTATTTTAAGTTACAGAATATCAATGTTTTACACAAGAACCCGCATTGGGCCAGCGTGGTAGGAGATGGCCCAAATTCCTGCTATAGAGGGTGATCTATGTTTAACAGTGAACGTCTATCGTCGCTTATGAAGAAGATATCTGTTTCTAATATTCAATACCTAAGTTGTTAAATTCAATTTGAACTTTTGTTTAAAATATGCATATAACTTAATTATGAACATTTAAAATAATGTATTTTTTTCTTAAAACAATGTTTTTTCTTTCAAATGTTGGAACAAGACAGAATCATATGAAAACTAAACTTCTGTACTGTTTTACTGCACTTTAAATGTTTTAATTACACAAGAAACTAGTAATAAGGTTTTAATATATTTTTTTATATACTTAAAAATCTAATAATATTAGCGTAGTCGACTATTACTACAATTTAATTGATATATCAATTAACTTTCGCAATGATTTTGTTTAGTTAGATTATTATATAACACGATAACTGTGCTATAGCAGGTAAATTTTTTCGGATAAAAGTGATGAAAAAGTAAAATTATATAACCAAGGCCAGGTTCATATTCTTCATCAGCTATGGAATCTGAAACCCACGTACCAGTTAAATACCACCAGTGGTACATACAATCCCACACGACCACACACATTGAAAGTCGAAAAGCGCTTTGTCTTAAATGTTTCATAAGAGTTTTATGTTCTTCACATATGTAAGATTTATGACCGCGCCGTCGAGTAACTTGAGTTATAATACTATACTAAGTATTATTTGTTAACTTAACGTTTGGAAGTGGTTTAAAAAATACATAACTCTTTCTATTTTATTTATTTATAGACTTTTCTTACAGTAAATGTCCTTTTATGTTTGTATGCACCAATTCATTACTTTTATAATAACAGAGTATATTTATTAAGTATAAATTTTTTTAATAACTATTATGTTAGTTTTAACGCGCTACTGCACCCCTACTTAAGTTCTCTGCTCAATCTTAAGGTTAATCCGCCTTTTTGTACCTCTGTGTGTGCAAATAAAGTTTTAAAATAAATTAATAAATAACTCTTGTGTGAAACGTAGTCATATGATAACATGAATCATAAACCAGCATTAGATCAAAGGAAACAAAATGCTTTTAATATTAGTTATAACTGGATGATCTACATGTATTTCTATGTATATATTTATTATATATATAATAGATTAGATATTATTAATTCAAAAATAAACTGGTGGTAGGTTACCGTTGCCGGAGATCGTCGGGTAGGAACCGTCGCAGCTCCTATTGCTGCTGGCAAATAATACTGTGTGAACATTGCTGTGTTCCGGTTTGAAAGGTGCTACGTGTCAAGGGAACGAGCTTAATGTGATGCTGTGTATACCATCTTAACCAGCGCAACATTAACATGGTCAGACGTATCACTTACCTTTAGCTGAAGGAACTTGCTCCCTCGTCGCATCGTCGAATAAAAAAGAACTATTTCTTACATATAAAGATTCAAGGTATATATAATTAATGTGTAACCTAATCCCGTCTACAGAATAAAAAACTTTCAAAGGAACTCTTATTCAAAATAGGGGCTTAAGAATAACCCTCGCCTTGGAGGTCTACGGGACTCTCGGTCCATTTTAACGACCTCGGGGGCGGAGATTATTAAAAAAGGCTCAGGGAAAACAAATATTAAAAGCTATTAAATCAATATCATCAAATTGTTTTCGTGTTTTATGACCAATAATTAGACATAAATAGACAAAAAGTCTATTAGTTTTTAAACTAAGGGACATTGTAAGGTTCATCTAGAGAATAGTTAAAAAAATGCCGTAATCGAGGTTAAAAAGTTAATTAACTTATTCAATGCATTTTGATAGTAGGCGTTGATTATTTTATTAATTTTTTGATTTTGTTATATGCATAAAAGAAAACGTACAAGCTATTATAGAATAAATTGATTTAATAATTTCAAACAAAACAGATCTCTTTTCGAATTCCTGCAAGTAATGAATTAGTTCATCAATAATAATGAACACTAACCCAAACCGAAAGTTTACATAATAACTAAAAATTTACAGAAAACAATTAAAAAGCAATATACAAACATTTAACTGTGTATGTAAATTAAGTAAAATATACATTTACATATTATTTACTTAACTTATCTAAGAAAAAAGTAATAGAAAGACTAATATTAAATATTAATTCTATAGAGAGCAAGGATTTTAAACATCAAAAAGGTTACATTAAGTTTAAACTCTTAGATATCATAGTTCAGTGTGTAAGGCGTTACACGTCTCGGGTTCGATTCCCGTTTTACTTGAGCTTCTGATCAAGAAAATAAACATAAAGAAACCGATATATCTTTAAAATATTTAGTAGGCTTTTACATCTACAATCCCTATAAGACCACGAATCCTAGTAATAGGAATTAAGGTTTGTTAGACACATATACAAATAAACACTATTAGTGTGATAATTAAGTTATTTATCATGAGGCAGTACAGGTCGGAACTTGTATACGAAACTAACAGTGAAGTGACAGGTTTGGTTCAAATGAAACAAGTTTTATCGCTAACAATAAACCTGTCACGCAAACTGGATATTTTTAAACATGCAGAATGACCTATCGCAAGACAAGTTTCGTTCCAACTTACATCGTTACTTAAAACTCATCATTTTGGATTTATATGAATAAGTTATAGACTTCTATTATGTTCAGTATATATTTAATTAACTTACTTTACCCGCCTTCTGTCTGTTTCTAATTGTATAAGTCAACTCTAAACTTTAGTGTTACAGATTGGATCTTCTCAATTCAAACTCCTAACGAGCCTGAAATCTGCTTTCTCTACTTTAATTACTACTTAAACTCTTTTAAGTGATAGCGAGTCATAACAATGTAATATCGGAAAAAGTAACATCAACACGGGTAACTAGATAAGAGAGTTTCCAATAATACAACTAACCTCATTTCGTGACGCCCTGGTATCAAACCAAGGTCACAAAGGGCAAACCACCACACTACGGAAGCAGTTCACAATCCAAGGATAACATAACCATAAACTGTTTATTTTTTAATTTTTAGATTTTATTGCATTAACTAAGGGTAATTTATGAAGTCCTATTAATTTACCGAACTATCAAGGGATCACTGGCGAGAACCCGTGAGGAGAGCCTTGGCAGCTGTCGCTTGGAAGCGTACCTGTGGCAAGATGCCAGCCTAGTACCAGGAGCGCAGAGCCTAATAGAAGTCATTGGTTCACCTGACGCATGCGTCCTGTAATCTACCTGACGGCTACCTGCCAAAACAAGCACTTACCGCTGGCCCCTATAAACTGTAGAATCACCTCTTAATGTAATTGTATGGAGTGAGGGAGACAGAGAAAGCGGAGTTCCGCGCATGCGTTTCCTTCAAACTTATCTGTTATTCAGAAGCACGTGACTCGTCTTTGAGGATGGACGTGCTATTGTTTTTTTGTACATATTCATGATTAATATTTGCAGCTTATCTTATTTTACGTATCCCGCTAGTGTATATTGAATTTATTTCTATAAATTTCCAAGTAGTTCTATATTCTGACTAAGCCAACAAAAATCCAATTAAGGATCTAGCTGTCTGATGAGTACTAGGGCTAAACATTTTGTAATAGGTTTTTAACGATAAATTTTAGAATTACAGTACGAACCTAGTATTTAATAGCAACATTATAAAACCTCTTTTCTGTGTGGTAGCTTTTTAAAAAGTTATATTTTTTCTGCGACATTTATGAATGCTATAGTTTTATTAATAGCTTGAATTAGTATAACATGACAATTAGACTTAAAAAAAAATCAAAAAGCTTTGACGGTTACTTTTAAAATGATGGTCGATGAGATATAAGAAAAAAGTTTATTTTAAGCCGTCCGTTGACTTGCGTCGGGAATCTTTCTTAGATGGAAGTTGTTTTGAAACAGTATAATATATTTCTTTAATTAACGTCTCTGACCCGGTAACAGATTTAGTTTTTACTTCTACTACTAATTACTGAAAGGATGATCGTATAAGTTATAACTTTACTGGTGGTAGGTCTATATAACGGTGACCGTTTAGGTCCTATTTCTACCGTCAAATAGTTATGTGCAAACATTACTGTGTTCCTGTTTGTACGGTGCTGTATGCTAATGAAATTACTGGGGTAACGAGACTTAACATGTCTTAAGGCGAAGAAGGCAATGTAGTGTTGTGTATATCATCTTAACCTGCGTCACATTTCTCATCTAGTAGCCTCGTTGCATAAAAATAATATATGTAAATATAACTGATAGATAAGTTAACTGTCTTAATTACCTTAAGAAACTAAGCCTTAGTTATTTTTAATTAATTTCGGTAAACTGTAACTAATTTAGTAACATAAAACGTTGATGAGTACATCGCCTAGAGTTAAAGAAAAGATTGTTATATCTAGAATAAATTCGGATATTTGTCAAAACGGTCACTGTAGGTGAATGACCAAAGTACAGGTAAAGTTAATTAAGCAGAGCCGTCTGATTGCACTGGGAACAGGTTTAAGTAATTAACTGTGTTTGCGTGGACAAATATTCGCAGTCGTCTCCTTTGTCACATTCAGGTCTTGGGTATTTGTTTATATGGGTTACGACATATTTGTTCATAAAAAGGACGTATCTCCATTTTAAAATTCTACAGATATATAATTATTCGCATCAAAATTTAGTCATGTCTTAGATAAATCATCATTATATAAAATTAGAACGAATAGTTATATGTCCTTTAAACAATTAAAGTAAATATAAAAACTATTTTAATGCTCTCCTTTATAATGGAATGGGATGGATGGAAATATCCTATTAGTAGGAATAGTCAAGTTTATTTCGAATAACACATGACAGCGGCCGTGAGCCGTAAAAAAATGTCCTCTTGTGATCTCGAGGGGCTTCTAAGAAGGAAATGTTACTAACACCACCGCATCCTCCACAAAGAACTTGAAATCGACCGTATCATACAATAACGCCTTTTTTTAACATAACAAATACAGACAGCTTTTTTTCAAGTTAATGCAACTATTGTGTTCTACTTTAAATGATTTGTGGTGCGATGTTTGTGGTCAGAAAACAATTTCTATTTATACAAAGAAATCTGCAATGTAATACTACCAAATTCAGAAGTATACAAATGTCGACTAGTGACGGATAACTTTCACACTTCCAACTTTCTCCGTATTACAAAGAGTGACGTCATGTCGCGTGATTACGTCACGTTCCTCGCAACAGAGGGATAGGTACCAGGGTAACATAAATGAACAGTACATGTTGCGGCGCGCATGCGCAGTAACGTTATGATAAATCCCCACCCGTTTTAGTGCAACAAGTTGTATTTGACTCATCTTGAAACTTTGTGATAGAAAATGTTGTAATTATGAAAAAATAAAACTCATTACTGTGATGTAGTTGTTAAATAATCACCCAGTAAGATGATAGGGTTTTGAGAAATAGGCTAATTATACAATAATTTTAACACAGTAGAGTGTGATTGATACTTACTGCTACTGATTTATCCAATTAATTCCTAAATTCTTGTATTGTAAATTCGTCGTCATAACAACGACGAATTGTTTTTTATACACATTACCATCTTTGAAACCTTCTCTTCTTTGCATTTCTGTTCTCTCATGCATCACCTCTCAGACTTCAGACCCCGCTATACAATACATATCTTATTTTATTTATGAGTTCTTACACCAACTTCGCATTATTAGTTTTCACTTCATCATCTATATATGACAACCAGAGATATCAGAACGAGTTCGCTTCAACATCCACAGCCTCGTTATCACATGAAGAATTCAGGTCAAGGGTTGGGATATAGAAAAATACATATGTATATTTATGTATGTTTAAATAGGTTATGTTAATCAAACTGTTCGGCGTGTGGTTTTTATTAGATTGTGTCAGAAATTCAATGGCACGTGTTGATAGGAGTGGCCGGGGCCAGCGCTGGGACTGCGTCCCTGAGCGCGGCGGACACTTGTGGGCGGCGGAAGGGCGGCTATCGGCGGCTGCTGGAAGTCCGCTCCATATCTACTTACTCGCCAATTACTCGCATTTTGCTCTATCGAACTATTCACAAAGGAGAAACTACTATTGCACATCAATTAACACAGAGTTCCACAAACTACTTCGTGTCGTAGACCCCCTACTTACCTAATATTGATCTCCTGTAAATTCCTAACTGTAGTGAAGATTAGTGTTAAAAACTTAAAGTAAACAACACATGTTAATTTATACATTTATTAATTGAATTTAAATTGAAACTATTCAAAATAAAATTTTGTGTCTGTTATGTAAAATATACGCAACATTAATTAAACATAAAATATTTTTAGTGAGAAGGACGAACCTTATGCTTTAATAATATATTATCAACATTTGGCGTCAATTTTGTAAGGGTTAATCTTAAATCTCCTCGGCTAATGATGTCAAAGAAAAGTGTTAAAAACTTAAAGTAAACAACACATGTTAATTTATACATTTATTAATTGAATTTAAATTAAAACTCAGGAAA
>DWLS01002086.1:0-19125 GCA_018246255.1 Pachliopta kotzebuea
CTTACTTTTAGAGAGAATACAATGGTTTTGTACATATACACGTAATACTAAATCACCTATCACAAAATGTCTTCTTACTCGTCTCTTCTCAATGCCTTATAAAAGTTAAACAACTTGCTCCTTTGCCTCCGCTTGTTAAAAAATTCAAGGGCAAATAACAATAAAGTTAGTCAAACATTTCTTTGTTTACACTGATTACTTACCTCGGGGGGCTTTTGTTGAAACCGGCGTTAATTAGGTCGGCCGTTTCAGCCTGTACCATGTACTGTATATTATGTACCCGAGTATACGCGCACAAAGAGATGTCTATACAAAAAACTCCGTTTTCGCGAAATAAGATGTCATCTCCATAAAATTAGCTCTCTCAGTTGTTACAAAGGGATATAAAGATATTACTTACTCCAATACAGAAGCCAGTTTAAGTATTGAAGTTAATGGAACGTTGGATATATATGTGGGATAGGTTGTTATAATCCTTTTGTCTGACGCAAATTGCGCGAAAAAGCATATTTTACTTTAGAAACGCTATTTATATCAATTATTAGAAGTAAGGCTTTGTATTTCCGAACACCGGAATTTATAACGATGTGAGTTTTATTGCAAAAATCTAAACCAAAACGTTTTCTTTTCTTTCTTTTTTTTGAGGAACTAAATTGACCCAGACTTAAAGTTTTATAAATCTTTTATAAATTTGTATTAGCACGTTTATTTGTTTGGTGGGAATATTCACTGCTACTCAACTCATGATTACATGTACCTAGATACAGCTTTCTCAATACCATGGGAAGTTTAGGAAGGGTTTAGGAAGGTTTTTGATACATTGTTGACAATGTTGATGATGCCAGTGGTAGTCTATTGCTACTTTGAATCACAAACTCTTACGACCGGATAGTCCACATCGTATGTCGACGGTATATATGATAACGACACGTTCTTTTTTTCTGCTTCTTCGAATTAAGAATGAGAAGCTAAGGAACCTCTTCCTTTTTATGAATCTGCTCACCCCGTTACCTTCGGCGGTGGTGAGCATGCACAATTTATTCGTCCCACGAGCCACCGCTACCCGTCCCCGGCGCAAGTATAAGCATTCCGGGCATACGTTGACACTTACGGCTGCCATTAAGTTGGGCCCCGCTCATTCCATTATATTAATTGCGTGGCTCAAGCCAAATTGAGACGTAACAGTACACAAACATCGCTGCGGGCAAATGGATGGTGGCCGCGTGCGGCAGTAAACTTTCTGTTTTACTTTATTAGGCTACTGGTGTGGAAGTGGTGAGATGAAAGGAGACTATTTATTTAATCCTCCTTTTGTCCAGTAATGCACTCATAACGCTCACCCAAGAGTATTTCAATGAAAATATCACATAACCTTAATTGTTTCACGAAAAAAGAAAAAAGATTCTTTTTTTTTTTACAAAAAGAACATTTCATTAAGATAATGTTATTAAATTTTCGAAAACAATTTCTTCTATGCTCTTAACTTCTGGTGGGTCCATATTTCAATTAAAAAGACATGTTCGTAAATAAATGGTAAATTTAATGATTGTCGTTTTATGTAATCCCCGAACGGCTATAGGGAGTTAATATGTTGTTGCCCTTGTTGAGACCTCTTCACAATAGGCCGCCAGGGTATGTACCCAGTCAAGCGTCAGTATTCAAAAATCGAATATAGTTTGTTTGGTATTTATTCACTGTTATAATAATTTTACGTCTGATAAAGATATTTATTGACTAAGTAACATTTTTAAACCCGCCTGTGAATCTGTTTACATCTTTGAAACTGATACACTTGCAAAAATTGAAGCTTTGCAAAAACAAAGACTATGTTGGTAATAATGTTATAAAACTGGATTATATTTTTGGGCTCTTATTACAAAAAAAACAACCTGATTTTTGCATGATTAGATAGAAAGCAAAAATCAGAGTAATCATAACGGTCGCCTATAAACTATCTTAGCAGTCACAGTTACAATGGAAATTTATACTAATCTTACCAGCTAAAACTCAAGTAGTCTCATCAGTTTGATAACTACAACACCAAAGATCGTGACACTCACACATACTCTTATAATTTTTACTATCAAATTTTTAGACAAAAGTTAAAAAGATATACACCATGTTAAGTTGTAGTCCATCGTTTTCGATTACTAGTGAATTATTCCACAGCTTTGCAGAAATATTTGTCAATCGCACGACAATTGAGAATCAAACATAACTACGATTAAAATCCAACAAACAACTTCCTGTAAATACGATCGATACGAGACACAAAACAAACATACGGACTTGAAAACGCGGACGGCTGCTAGCGGACCTCTTAAACTCCGTGCCAATAAACCGGCGGAGTTCGACGCGCGTTCCTGGTTTACGTACGCCTTCTGTGCAAGTATACTTTCCAATTTGGCCTCCTAAACAAAACAACGTAATCGGGACGCGAACACTCGCCGCTGTGTTTCTGCGCGGTCATTAATAAAACCTTCGTGTTAGAGTTTTTGTTTCAGAACGAATAAATATATCACGAGTACATACAAATGGCGTTATGATATATCACGATTCGGAAATTGTCTACATTTGGTGTAGTAGTTCCGTTTTTAACTGCAGATCTAAAAAAAATACTGACTTAAACTTTTAAGTTTTTTGTGTGAAAGTTAAGTGTTAACATAGCTCACCGCAACATTAACTAGATTTGATAAAAGTCAACGTCGCATTGCAGCCTCCAGAAGCTAGAGTTGTTAATGCAAAACACGAACACGATCCAGCGCCCATTGGTTCGCTTACCAGACCACACGCGATCTCGATGGCGCAGAGTGATTCTACTATTCCTGCCCCCACTCCCCTCTCCACCCCTTATTCACCGATCGACTATAAATCAGTGGGGTAATACATTGCTGCGATAATGGGACCATGCCGGGCCTCTTCGTCCCGATTTATTAGATTTACATACCCTGGAAATCTTTTATTACTTTCGCCGTCTCTCTGTTCAATTATTTTGGCTTTAATTATAGCCTATTTTAAATGTAATGATGGAATATTTGGAATTTTAATGGCATATCGTTTTTATTTTATCTGCATGTAGATATTGGATTATTTTCCGATTGGCCCCCGTATACACATGGTCAAAAACACGTAGTCAAAAATGTATTAATTTCTACCTGTTGCATCATATTCTGTTGTGGAAACATATGAGATATCTTTAGTGCCAATCACTGTATTTGTTACTGCTTCCTTAAGACCAATACACAGAAAGTTTAATAGATCGCGATTTGTTAGTATAAATAAGAACTTTACGGTACATACTTTGAGCCTCCTGAGCAGAAAATCTACGTATAAATTATACTAATTAGCACGGTAGATAGCTAATACTCTATAAATCAGTGTAAATGGTGTATTCGTTGGAGGAAGTATAGATAAAAACTTTGTCTCCGCCATAGATTCCCTGAAATTGAGAAAGTATTCGGAAAACACTCGAAGCCGTCTAATTGGACCCCGATGGAAATGACAACCCCACTCTACTCCAAACTAAAGATGCAAAACTTCCCGTTTCCGTAGCAAACGGTTCAAATTAACCCCGGTTCGTGGAGACGTTTGAAGTCCGGGGATGTATTCTGAAACTTGCCTGCGAATTTATCTCCGGGAAAAGTTGTATTAGGCACTTTATAGATAGAGGACCCGTTTTAAATTGGCGGGGCTCGCGTCTACCCGAGTTATCTACGTAGCAGGAAGCGAATAATAATTATCGGAAGTTCTTTGTCAGTGGGAGCGAATCGAAACCGTCGTGCCACATTCGAAGTCTGCCACCTATTGTCTCTAGACTTCCGGCTGATAATTGTGGAAGCATCTTTAGATTATGAATTCAAAAACAAATTATTGTTGTTATTTTAAACCATTAACAATTCACTTTCGTTTTTAGATACAATTAATACTAATATAAACTAACAAATGAATTAGGCAAAGAGTAAGCTATTTCCACCGCTAAACAATAATGTGCAAACTAAACTCAATTTGATTGGGACTGTACCTTGTGAAATTAGGTCGAAGATTTATTTCATATGTGGAAACCCAAATGTAGGTTTAGGTCGAGAAGTATAAAATTCTTCATGTATTACCCGAACAATAATAAAACGATCATTTGACTTGACCCTCCCTTAAAAAAAACCCGGGGTCCCCCTTGGCAAATATTCCCAATGCGTCCCAGAGTTATTTGGGCAGGTATTTTGCCTACTTTAATATTGGAACCTCGTTTTGAATTTCAATTTGGTATCGAGTGCGACGCCCGCTGACTTCTCATGCGTTGTTAGAGCGTGATCATTTTTTATCCTCTGTCCAGATAGATCAGTGTTATAAATTTAACACCAAAATTTTCTGCATGTTTATATGTACCTGGTTATACCACAGAGTTTAAAGTTAATTAATGGAGATGCCATTAGCATCGACGTACACATTGTCAACTCGCATTTGATATTTTTTAATTCTTTAGGTCGTTTGTAGACTCTGCCTTTTAAGTGACAATGGAAGTGTTGGAGAAGTAAAAATTTACAAATTTAATTTTATTATAGATTTTTCTTTATGTAAAAGATGATTCATAGTTCTGTTATTTCAATTATTTCAACATTTTCATTATACAAAATTCCGTAATATTGAATATTATTCGTGCAAATGTGGTTGAAGTGTGTTTGCTGCGAATACGAGGAATGTATTAACTGGCTCTAACCTCATAACACGGGCTCACTTTATACGTTACCGAGTACAGGAGGAAAGAATTTACGTATACTCACGTATTGATTAACATAATGCGATGCGCAGAATCTCTGAAATCATGGCACATCTCAATTTATATACGCCGAAGACAAAATCAGGTTGTCACATTTTTTATTAGTCTTGTTACTTCCCCAGTGTGGGAGACAGGTTTGAGTATACCCATCGTCGCTACACTTCTGTATTTAAAATGTGACTAGGAGGAAACAACTATTGTAAAAAAGCATCAGCTTATCTTGTTGTAATTGTATTTTTAAATTTATTGCGTTTACCAACGTGCTTGATATTTTGGGCATAAATGTTGAATATGTCAGATGAGGTCTGTAATGGATACGACATATTTCAAACCAACACCGAAACAAATAGACGTAATTTTAAAAGTACATCTAGCATGGAAGATGGTGTTAATATAGCGTCGATTTCAACATTACCGTTATATTAAACTGTATAATAACCCAGTGGTCCCTGGTTTGATTCGGTTACAACGTAGGAGTTCTGTTAATAGTAGGGATTTCGTGTTTATATTACAAATATCCCTATGCATATATTAATTTTTATAGCATTGTATTACTAGATACAGAGTCAGGTTCTTCTTGGCGAACATACTTCATCGGAAGGTAGCGCATCACTTATAATTTGAAAGTGATGGACCATTTCAGAAAAAAAAAATTGGAATCGTGAGAGAATCGCAAATGAATCGATTCAAGTCTGTTGTTTTAATGGAAGCAAAATAATAGGATGTTTAGACAATCTTGAGAGAAGCACAGAACAATGAAACAATAGGAACAACAAATGATTGAATAAGAGCGATAAACGAATCTTAATCTGAACCAGTTGAACCGCTTTCTTTAACCACTGAAAATAGAGTGTGACGAGTTTTAGCAAAGTAATATTTTGTTTTGCGACCAGAAGGTAGAGTTGTTGTGGTAAGATATTCTGATGGCTTTTGACATAAAAATTGTACTATTACTGTTTATGTACTATCTAATACTAAACCTCTATTTGTAGTCTTGGTAGATTTCATTTAGTAGTATGAAAACTTGACCAGCACTTAATCATTATTAACTTCTCACTCAAAAAGAGTTGAATGCATTGCCTGTTATAGACGAATGGATAGTTTTTTTTATGTTACAATAAATCATTTTTTTAATTCAAAATGTAATAGAATTAGTAAGCCTCATCACTGTACGACTGGGGCGCTCCTACTCGAACGCCTTGATAAAAGGTGGGAAAATATTGAAAAAAAAAAATAAAATAAAAATGTGGAAACATAAATCGTCCGCATGCCCGTAAAAATTACGCGCAAAAGTTATTACTGGTAGCTGCAAAGTTGGTACAAAGTACACAACTTTGTCCATTATGCCGCGATCCTATCGAGGCACTGAGACTTTTGAATTTTGTATCAGATCAAACCCGGCGCTGCGGAACGCTTTTTGCCTCGAATATGCGTTGCCAATATTGCTCCAATATTTTTTTTACCGACCTAAATTCGATTTTATTATCTTCATTGAACATTTCAGATGATACGAGTCAAACAATAATATCAAATACTGCATTTTTTGAGGTTACAAATATCATCAAAAACATTTTCATCATCATCTAATGATAGAAGCTCAGCAATAACCTACGGTAGTCCACTTACAATAGAAGCCTATTGGTGGATAATTCCTCCTTAAAGAAATTCATGTATTTGAATTCTGTACTAACAGAAGCTTCTCTTTTAACTAAACTTCTTGATATATCTTATGATAGCTTCATTGCGCTCTGTGAATAAGAATTAATAAAACAATACTGCTACTGATTGGTTATGGTCATATTTTTAGTTATTTGTGACAAGGAGTTTCGGCTCAGCGACTAACCGTCATCTTGCAACGTAGAGATACCTACTAAGATTTCGGAGACATATGTGGTGAGATAGACCTAGACTTAGACAAGTAGGCTTTACTTCAGTTCCCTAATTGCTATTTTAAATCATAGTCAAGTGCTAATGAAAAATACTACAAATAAACTAAAAAAGAACTCGCTCATCTCAAAGAAATTATTACTGAGAAACAATGAATTAGGGTAATTTTTCTGTACTCTGCGTCTAAATCTCTATCTAAATCCAAAAAATAAGTCACGGGCTCCAGTGGCGCGAATTGTTAAAAAATTATGATCTTCATCTCAACAAATGCCGCCTTCATTATGAGAAGCTAAATCTTCTCCGGGAAGTCCACCCTCACCTCTACACCGTTCTTTTATCTCGCAGATTTCATCCGTGAAACCCTTAGGGCTAATAATAAATCATTTCACTCCACTTCCTCCTCCTCCCTACCCCTCTTTGAAACTCACCGACGTTTTTTCGTCCACCTCTTAATGTTTACACGAGGTGTTCTGATTAACTTGTTTTTGTTTATCTCATTTGCACGAAACATTTATTTAAATCCATCTACTAATTAGAGTTCGCCTACAGAAACCTAAACAAGAGGAGTTGGTTTCATTGCTTTAAAATGTGAATACTTTGTCGTAATTAAATGCGGGATATAATTTCAACGTCATCATTTTTAAACAAAGAAAGCTACACGTTGTGCGAGATTTAGGCGATGAAGAACTAATTAATATAGCAAAATTTGCTATCAAGTGAACTTTGTATATTTTTTGTGGTTTCGTTTCATAAATAGTTGTTATGTTGTACTTCACCTAAACTATACTTTTTGATTTTTGATTTTGATTTTTATCTCTAAAAGGAGAATTCTTAATTTAATAAAAGTATTGAATTTAACTTTACGTCGAAAGTAAAAAAGCAAATACGAATAAACTGAAATAATTAAAATTTAAAACGGGAACGAAATACAACAAAGAGGAAGAACTACTAACAGCAGCTGTTTGCGTCGGGGAGTGTATATCTCTAAATAGAGAGCTGACGCTCGAGGAATTTCAACCCCTTTTATTCGTTTGTGTTTTGGAAATGAGGCAAATTAGACCTCCTTAAATAGAATAGACCCTCTGAGAGTGGAATATTTCTCGCGTTTATCATATTGTGAGCTTGCGCGTCACGGTCGGGCAGTGTTCACTCGCGGTTGGATTCTTAATGGAATTAATATACCCCTTGCACACCTCCCCCTTAGGTAGTAGAGACCGGCCTTAATGTAAATAAATAAAATCTATCTCCCCCTCGAATTATGTACAGGCCCTTTGAGTAGCGACCTGGTTATCGCGCGTCGTGGTGCGTCTCCTGATCAATAATTACATTTTAAACATGTAATTACATGGAAATATTCTCGAGCGGCCTCTGCTACAACCACTGAATAATATTTTAGGTATTAATGTAATATACAAATTTACAAGGCAGATTTGTTGGTTTCTTAGTTTGTAAAAGATTAGGATTTCAGTTTTACTATTCATTCCACCACCTTAAATAATTAGTTTTTCTTTTATTTCTATAACCATCATAAACAATCCGCGGCAATGCACAGCTGGATTGGCTCTGCCAAGAACTCACTTATTTCTGTATACTAAGTAGTAAAACAAAATAATTCGTGATTAATTTGTTTTAGCCATTTTTATTAAACAGAAAGCAATTTATGAATTTCTTTGGTCCGAAACCTCTTCCGCGAATATTCCGCTACAAGCCGCCACACAATTATCAATTCAAATCCTTTGGAGCGCGCGCCGCGTTTGAAAATATTCTGCGATTTATTTACCGTAAAATTTAACACTTAAACATTATCTCCATAATTTATTGGCCGAATAAATTTCATTAAATGATCGGGAGTGAATGTCAGTAATAATTTAACGTGGCCAAAATTTGGATGGTTTCCCATTAATGGCAGACGTGGAAAGAATATTTAATTTAATAAATTTAATAGTTTCCAGAGCGGGCTGCGCGGAGCCTTCGCCGAGCCGAGCCTGAATGATTACCGACCTGATCTACTGTCATGTTATTGTCATTAAAACTTTCTTTACACATACAATGGCCGATTGTCTATTACATTAAAATTTACGAATGTTTGGTAAATCATCAAACTCTAATAAACTCTGTTCTTAACAATATTGATTATTTAACTACAATAGGCTTACACATTCCTTCAATTTCACAACGAGTTAAGTAACTGGTTTTCATAATTGGTAGATCGGTCGAAGTAACATCGCAACAACTGTTTCTGCCGCCGAACAGTACTGTGTAAACATTAATGTGTTCAAAGGGTGCTGTATGTATGTGATATTACTGTGGTAACGAGACTTAACATCTTACTAACAGGAGAAAGTCCTGCTTGTCCTATCGCCTTAATGGAAAAAATATAGGGTTACCTTTCCTTTTTTTTCTTACGGTGATCCGCAAATATTTCTGTTTCTTCAATGCGCTAGTCATAAGCCCGTCGTGCACAGGGACCCACAGCCCACTTCGTCTCTTTAATATAAAAAATAAATGCGCCGAAAGCAAATTTGATTTGGTGCCTTCAACTGTAATAATGTTTTTCGCTTAGTTTTATGATGAATAAGTGTCATCGCCATATTGCAAGAATATAGAGCTCAAAGTAAATTCGCGCAACATCTGGCGGTGACTCGGCGCATCCCATAAATTTAAACTCCAATATTAAATAATTTCATAAGAGATAGAGCGAACTGTATGACGCTTTTTATTATTGGAAAAAGGGTAAAAAGTAATATTTACTCTGCGATGTTATTGTTCAAATGGAATTTTGCGCTTTTATATTGAACAACTTAATAATAACCGTGTAGCTGACTGCATGATTTTTATATTATCTATTAATTCTTAATAAGCATTCAACTTTCCTGGAGAATAACGTATCGTCCAGATGTTGATGATACAAAATGCATCTGAATACACGACAATCCCAATTATCTTTTGCGTTACCGATCCGTTACCTTCTTCATACATAGTTATCATACATTCAACAGATCTTATGCTTGCATCTCAAGCGATCGTCTTTATTCGCACGTTAATTTTGCGTTTATTATTAAAATAACAATCATCATTTTCTTGTTAAAAAGTTTTTTCATGTCTGCCGAGGCATAAACTTACAGACTTGATATAAATCACTAAGCTGTTGCATAAACAATACTATTTTTCAAAATAACTAAGTACGTGAGAAATGGGGAATAAAGTTTGCGTCCTTAGAGTATGGCTATGCTTTCTTTTACCGGAAGCTTATGTACAGGAATGAACGAATCTGCGTTTCTTTGAGTTCTGTACTGCCAACTCGTCGTACAAACTAAGCTATCACCACATCACTTTGTTAATATAATAAAACTGATACTTAAGTAAAAAAATAAAGATTGAGATACTTCCAACGGAGGCTAACAAGACAAAAGTAATCACTAAACAAATTGCCGCTTTCAAAGCCACAAGGAACTAATAACCATTTCTAATCAAGTTTTTCTAAGCAACGCTACGGTCCCGGCTAAGTATTTTCGGCGCCCGAGTAATCTAAGTTTTCCAAAACAATTTTGTTTTATCATCGCATCGATATCACCAGCCGATCACAGATGGCTTCTCGATACCTTCTTGTTTACTGTACACTAACTTGTATAGTTTTATTCCCGTCACATTTTTTATTTGATACTGCCTATTTTAACTAGTAGTATTTTTAATTAACACTTTTATGAACTTGTACCGTCTGTGATAGTTAACTATATAATTTTATTTTAGTTAGTCTAGACAAGCAGGACGTTCTAGTCGTGTAGTTATATACGCTTGCTATAACGGAGTTCAATTTAAAATCATACCAAATTGATGACACCTTGTTACTTAATGTTTAATTTATTTATTTTAATTCTTTTATTATATTAATTAGTTTAATGTATGATATTTTTAGTTCAATGAAGCGCATTCCTTAAGAATAAAAAAATCGTGAATATCCGAGTTTCTAAACATTTTCAATGCTCTTATTATAACGAAAGTAAAAATACTTACACATGAATACATGTTATTGAAAGGTAGAAGCGGTTTATTTTAACAGATACAAAAAATATTAAAACTCGTGCATATGAAATTATGATTTTGTGTATTACTACGTTAATAGTGAATCGGATAATCTGCGGAGTACTCAATCGAAGCAGACATCATTATCTGAACTAACACGGCGCCGCGCTGTGCCTGACCTAATTGCTCGGGCCTAGGCGATAAATTGCACTGAGCGATACCTAATTAGTCTTAACGAATACTACCTTAATAGGGTATTAATTTGTGAATCTAGATAAAAGATTCTATTATATATTATAAGCGAAACCGGCGGAGTGGTGTTGGCCTGAACAATACACCGGTAATATAACGTTATCATGTTATTACGTGATCTATTATTTATCATAGAACATAATCTCAATGATCTAATTAGTTTCAGTTTACTTCATGTGCGGGTTCGATATCTATTTAGCTTGGCTTTCGATGAACGTAACACCGATAAGTTACAGGTACATCTGCTTTCGTGGGTATGTGATATCTTAACCAGTGTGGTTGATAAGGCTTTAATTCTTCTCGATAACGTCAAGACCCAGTTATGGGAGCAAAAAAGTAATTTCTTTTATACTCTGCCTACAGCAATCATTTACAAGGAAGGATAATGAATGATCTGGTTATTTTTGTAATTATAGCGCTCTTGAATAGATTGACAAAGGGACGTTTACACCTTACTACTAGTGGGCACAAGTGGCTTTTATAATGGAATCACTTTTAGATCTGATAAATAAGTCCTTATCGATCAATTTGCATACTTCACTAATGTCATAGATCGTACCTGTTAGGGAGCTGTAACCATCGATTACACTTCAGTGACAATACTTACTACACCGTAACATGTTCAACGCCTTGATTACAAGACCTATACATGGTGTTGAGGACCTGTAACTAGCACCTAATTATTATGTTTAGACATAATTACTAACATCCTGCTCATCTATTTGTTTTTTTTTAATGGAAAAAATCACGCGCACACCACCATATATTATTTATATAAGGCGATTCGGTTTCGCACATTGGTCAGCATTTGGGACGTATCCAATCCTTTATCCGTGTCCGAATGGGCAACTATTATGACGTGTATAAAAATATACCCGCGCCGTACTAAACACGCACAGTTAGCCCGGGGAGCCCGGATAAATATGACGTATTATTATGTTCCCCAAAAAACCGAGAGTCCGGCTCCATTGTATTTAATGTCGAGAGGATCAGGAGGATTTTCGTTTGAGTTTTTACATTAAATATACGATTTATTTAATGTAAAAACTCATAGAATGAATAAACGAAGTCGAAGTGCTCTTAGAATCAAATTTCGCCTCTCTCGCAATTTAAGGTCGTGTAAACATTCACATCAATTAAGTAAACATGTGATATTTTGGTGTTACAACCGGATACTTTTAATTCTATTTACTCCTACAGATTTGTAACTAAAAATAAACAATGTAATCGCTCCTCACGTCACGGTGACACCCGCCTACTGACGGAACTATTCGCGGCTTTATATCAAAAGGAATGTTAGTGAGGAAAGTAACATTCGCTGTTACTTGTCAAGAGGGTTTGTTTTCCTCCGTTACCCTTCATCAATTCAACAATTTTCTAACTTTTACGTTGCCTTACCTTTTATGTGGATGGGGCGCAAGCCCCGCATAATCCTGGAAACGACCGTCTTAAGGACACTCGTTTGGAAACTATCCTCGCACGGTGTTCACGTATAACATTTTAAAAGTACCCTCGTCATTGCTTATGGGTATAGACGAGCAATCAGTTTTCGTTTAAGTTAATGTTTTAGCTTATTGTTTTGTTGTTTAGTTAAATTGTTTTTGTTGTGCCTAAAAGGTAAAATGAAATCTGGATCGAAAATGTTTTTAACGTTTATTAATACATTTTTGTAGGGTAAATATCTACTTAGACATTTCCTAGTACGGAAACGTACGACTATTTCAAATGAATGAAAATTTAAATACTATGCTCCTATTGGCATAACAAAATGAAGGAAATAAAGTACAAAATTTGTACAGTATCCAGTCCGTCGGCAGATGTCTTTGAAGACGTTCAAGTGTTTCCACTGCGACTCTCCTGTGTCTTGATTTAAATGAATATAATTATCCACTAACCTTCAATGGCTCATGAAATGGCGTAATTAGAAAAAGCCCTCGGGATCCGGAGTTTTGAATACAAGTTAATTGAAAGCTTTAATTAAGTCAGCGCGAGTAGATTGGAGTGATCCTATTTGCAGGCGGGATTTAGTTTGATTAAACATCAAGTGGAAGCTGTCGTGGATCGGCGGTTTTGGGGCGGGCTTCACATTTTATAATAAACAACGAAAAACTTACCATATTTTAGTTATACGGATAAGTTTTTAGCAAACATGGGGTCATAAATTTTATAATTTAAAGTCCGTTAAGATATTTCTTAAATCTCTAAATCGAGAAAGCATTAATTTTTCGTAGTTAAGATAGTTTTCACATTTAAGTGCTACCTCTATTATCATACGATGTAAAATCACACTGTGGCTAAAAATGGTAAAGCGTCGCTTGCCCTGGATTCTCTGATAATGCTGCTACGGCGACAGAATTACAATGTAAAGCCAGTAGCCAATCAAGGGGGCTCGCAAAAACCTTACCGCAAGTCTCAGTCCGACACATGCAGCCACGTAATCCAAACAGTGAATTCCGTATTATAAGGCAAGCGATGTATAGCCGTAATTAGCCGTATGGCTTTCCTTACAAATAATTTAAAAAAATCATTCAAGTATATAAATATTTGGTTTATCTCTGGAGTAAGGTGATGTAGATTGTGAAATTACGGAATAACGAGACTTAACATCTTATTCTAAAGGCGATAAGCGCATTTTGATGCCGTGTAATCATATTTTATGGCACCTCATCATTATGGGCCTGTGAATCGCGTACTACCAGGAGAACGGCATGATCATTTGGTTGATTGATATTATAAAAATATTACAACATGAAAGCTTTTCAAAATTTGCTACTAATATCTACATTGAATAAAACATTATGTTAAAACTTCTGTTAATAACTACTATTCTTGTTTGATCAAAGTTATTAGATTTTTCACCAGCAGCAAAAATTTCGCTGAGACGATCAATTCAGTGAATTTCTAACAAGAATCAGTAAAATTATAAAATGTAAAAAATGTTTTTTCTTTAACGGTGGGTGCAGAGGTTTGTATTATAAGGTAAACACAAAGAATTAATCCTGAACACATAAATCACGGCTGAAACGAAGTTTTTATTACGGCGGAATACAAACGGTGGGCCGGGCAGGCTACCTGATAAACGCAAATTGAACATATTAGTGTACGTTGTACGGTGTAATGGTGTACGGTATGCGGTGTATAGTGTACGGTGCCTGTGAAATTGTGCAGAAAGATAGGGCGGCGCATTATGCGAGACGCGGCCGCCGCCGAGCCTCCGCAGATACAGAGCAGTATTCGTAGCTGATAGGGTGGAAATGTGGAGCGGGCGCTGGGCCGTCCGCCGCTGCTTCATTACCCGCTCGCAGCGCTTGTGAACGCTTCACGCTTTCATTCGTTAATGCCGAGTTATTTGCAGAATAATTCGATGCAGCAGTAGTGGACCGACAGTGACCAATGGTTCAGAAAGCTTTAGTGGCAGCGAGCCAGCCGGTCGTGGTGCCCGATAATGTACGTCTAGGATTTGGAATCGTAAATCACATCGCCACTTTATGTCGCGAGGGAAATTTCACTGGTGGTAGGTCCTCACTCGATCGGGGCCCTCCACCAGCTGCGCCAGTCTATTCAAAGTCATATTGTATTAACAAATTAACAATGTGTCCTCTAAAAGGGTTGGTAATTACTTAAGTAATATGACTAATCGACTAAAATCTCATAGTGAGAATACAAGACAAAGTAAATTACATAGTACCAAGTGAAATTAAAATACACTTTGAAAATTTAATAATGTTATTTGAATAGATCTATTTATAGGTAGTTTCGCTTTGTCTTAATGTGACTCCTGAGAATAATGTTTTATTGCTAAACAATTATGGTAATAAGAAAAACATGTAAAAGTAACATAAAATTTAAGTGCGAAATGAGTGAGTACTTAGTCCTTAATACGGTATCTTCTATTCAACTGCAGTAGTAGCAAGTTATAGATTATAAAATATTTTTATTTAATTCATAGTTATAGAAGAACAAAGAAAGAGCGAGGCACTGGATGCAGTCAACGCCACTTCAAATCAAATCAATGTTACACGCTAAACACAACGATTTAGGAGCATTCCGGCCAAATGGTAATTGCGTTTGACATCCCCCGGCAAAAAAACACAGTGCAACACTCCGTGCTAAACGTACACCAACCTTAATGCATCGCAATAAGGACGGCCAAGTGCGCACAATTAATTTGGCAACTTCATCGCACCCTCGGTTTGGTGTGTGGTGTAAGTTTTAAGGTTTAAATTTATCATTAAGACTTAGGTACTCTTTTTATTTGATATTCTGATGATAACTGATCCTTCTCTCTATAAAAACGTAGCGTATGTTACCACATAGTGCGTGCTCTCTCGTATTGAGATAAGTAGTAATTTCACTAGCTAACAACGTTCTTCTTTTTGGAGTACAGTAATATTTGCACACTCTGGTATTTATATGCTTCTTTATTTCCCCTGGTTTTATGTTAACTTTTATTATTTATTAATCTATATCTACATTACGGGATAATAAACCTCTTATAGCTCTTTTGTTCGCGATAGGAAAAATATTTTGTAGCTCTTCTCGATATAAACAGATGATATTTCACTAATAATTTGATTCTCTCATTGCGGGAGCGGTCCCCAAGTCCTCACAGTGAGAACAATAAAAGGGCTGTTTATATCCGCAAGTAGTTTAAAAACGTATTTAAAGACTTTAATACGTTTCTGGTTTCCCGGCTCAAAGCCGGAACAATGCCGCCAGGTTGATTGGTGCGGATGTTTTTTCTTCTCTGTTCTCATCACCTGCACCACAAACGAGGTCCATTCAGTGCCGCGACATTTGGCACGCTCCCGCTAATTGCTCGGTGTGCGGCCGCCTTTATTCCGTCTCTCTTTTATTTTTAATTGCTTAATGCGCCAGCTTTTTAATTATTGGGGCGGCGTGGGACGCCTATTCGGATTTTATTGTCATCGAAGTTTTGATTTTGAAACAATCCCTCATTGTTTTGCTGATAATATTTACTTGCAATAATTGGACACTTTATTTCATTATCCAAAATCTTCTTTTCGAAATTTCGATGGAGAACGAGAGACAATTTTCTAACCGTTACATTGGGCTTGTTTAATGACAAATACCGAGAAAAGGATAACAGGACTTCCTTTAAACTTTACTAACATTGCAAATTTGTATTCCGGGATTGGCATACTTTGAATAAGTAGCAGTTTTGTGTCTATAAGAGACCCCTAAAGTGGGCACTAGATTTCTGTCTTCGCTAGTTGCTTATTGTACATATATTATTAATAAACATTATTTTTAAGGACGACCCAAAGTTATGTTTAATACATCTGGTGTAGTTTATATGTTCGATAAATAATTTTGACCCTCCATTTCTATTAATTACGAATATGATTGTCTCCCGATGTCTTCACTTCGTTATACTGTATCGAATAATCGAGTTGTTTCAGACATTAAATCAAAATTAATAGAAAAGCCTCTTATAACGCTAAATACATCCATTAGATATTAACAAGTCTGAAATCAGCCTTCGAGAAATAGTTTAATCTCGGAGGAGGGTTGGAGGGCAACAGGAGGTTGCTTAAGGGTACACTAGATACTGAGTTTAGATTTTCATTTAATACAGTATTTCGTTCATTAACTTTAAATACTGAGTAATTAAAATAATTTAAATATCGTGTCTGCTTGATTCCTCTGTAGTACAATATTAAAATCTAAATTGTACATCACCTTATTTATATCTATAAATCCTTATTAAAAACCAGATAAGTACAAATATCTGTACATGATACTACTACAAAAGTAAAACACACATTTTATTTGGAAGCAGTAACTTGATTTATGAATCGAACATTGGTAAATTGACAACATAAGTATTTATTTACATCTTATACCTTAACAATTTAAATTTATCATTCACCCTAGTATAAACATTAGAATTCAGATGGCGTTATAATAACGGGAAGTACATATACGGATAATAATATAAAGGTATGCATTTATTTCATCAAACTTCAAAAAATTACCGGAAGTTTTTCCTACTCGAGCTAAGTTAAATTTGTTACAATCAATTTCACATTAATGTTACTTCTTACAAGTTATGCTGGTTTATTTTTGGGTGTAAATATTCTTATACCTACCTTCTTTACTTTTTTTTTATAAAAATACAACTTTGTATGTGATGCAAACACAGCCAATGTTTTTGTTATTGTCTTTATAATTGCTTTATTGTGCTCTCTTTTATTTCATTATTTTTTCTAATTGCTTCTACCTGTATTTCAATGTATGTTTTGTATAAAAGCGATTTTCTTCCTTTCTTCCTTCTTTCTCTATTTATTTTATATTCTCATTAATATTTAGGCTGTCCTATTTACATTTTTTCACTCCTACAAATACTTCTTTATTTCGTCGCTAATTGACGAGTTGTTCGCTCATGTTTTCTTTTAATTTAAAAGGCTCTCTAACGAACTGTTAATGCTTACTTAGAAAAATGCTTTTGTTTTATTCTGACTGTAATTTTTTTTTTGCCATTATGTATTACAATGAAATTGTGATTATTTATTTACCTTACATTTTATCTTTACATAATCCGTAATTGCAACACATGTAATACTATGTGTAGCTTTGTAGACTCCTGTTATAATATAAATATTATCTATAATTATATAAAAAAATATATAGACATGAATGTTTATCTGGTGGCGGTTTGATGATAGCATTATTAGCGGCACTTGTCCAAATGTGCACAAAACAAATTTAGAGTCTTGGATGTATATAACAAGCTGGTACACGTGTTTGGATCGGTTAGCGTTCAGCGGCCAGCGCCGCATGTACGTCGCATTACCAAACATTTGTCATTTGCATAGTTACGAACATGTGCGGAGATTAACTCGTGTAATACCTCCCAATGTTGGATGTAATTCCGGCAACTGTTGTGTGGCTGATATTGCTATTTACAATATACATAGTATTATGTATGATTTTTCATACGAAATTTGGATCTCAAAAAAATCGTGTCTCTCCTTAAGCTCGTTAAGCGCTCTGTGGAGTATGATTCGGCATCGTTAATGTCAAGCAGAGTGCAAAACAATATAACTTACTACCTCTCATATTAAACTAATTTAATAAAATTGTTAGTCAACAAGATTTGTCCTGTGTTTGTGCATTATAGACCTTGAAATTAAATAGCGTGGTACGGTTACTAGTGCAACTTTCCACTAGATACTTGGAATCCTTGCACCTAATTATATTGAACATACCTGTGTGTGTTGTGAATGAAAACAAACAATGACAAGATCGATATATATCGATGTTTTAAGCAAGTTTGGTTTAACATACACATAACAAAGTAGAAAACTTTGAAAGACACTATAAAACATTCACAAAAGTCACGGGAAACAAAAAAACTGAGAATCCGCCTTACGCCGCATTTAGTTTTAACATCCCCATCCCGATCTAATAACTTTGTAATTATTATTACTTTAATTTTGACAATCAATGAAATAAAGATATAGAATTGTAGATTAAACCGAAGTAATTTTGTATTGTATTTATTAACTTATTCATTAACAAGAGGTTCTAGTTATTTATACATATAATGGGATTTTACCCGTCCGAGAACTATTCAATTGAGCTATCCAATAAGAATTATCGCGTAGTTACCCTACATTTGACATCGGACTAGTACATAGTTTATGTATTCAATAGACATTCGCATTCATGAAATGTTCTAGAACATTACGGGCGGTAGGTGATTCCCTGAATTCTAGTGTTGGTCTGATCATGTACATATTTCTTTTTAAATTAAATGCACCAGCGGATCTGATGTTTTATTAAAAAAATCTTATTCTTCTCACTTCTGGAACTCACGGTCTTCTCTTGTGGCGAGAAAATGAAGATTAGTAAATGTCCTCATAACCGTGATCTGAAAGCTCTAGCTCGGTTAAGATAAAACCTATGCCCCTTCAAGACGTACACCTCTTTACGTACCAAGTCTATCAGTAACAT
Organism: Pachliopta kotzebuea; assembly: GCA_018246255.1. Lineage (NCBI taxonomy): Eukaryota > Metazoa > Arthropoda > Insecta > Lepidoptera > Papilionidae > Pachliopta > Pachliopta kotzebuea. The sequence goes on from DWLS01002086.1 coordinate 18,917, forward strand.
CTTTTTTTTCCTTGTCACCGAAACATTTATGATCATTATTTTTTGTTTCAAATATAATTCGATTAAAACCAACGAATTCGTTTAATAACTGGCTAATTGATATATATATAACCAACGATTTTTTTATGTTGGGTAGGTGTGAAATAAGTTAAACAGTTTTTGTCAACTCCCAATTACAAATATTATTTAAAAATATAATTAAGCAGTGT